>PVJA010040654.1:0-18369 GCA_004027025.1 Myocastor coypus | reverse complement strand
CCCGCAGCGGGTGCGCAGGCTCAGCTCCCAGCGGTGGGGTTTGGGCTGGGCTGGGACAGGAAGTTAGTCGCGGGAACGTAGAGGCAGGGCAGAGGGGCGCAGGGGCTTACCCGCGGCGGGTGCGCAGGCTTAGCTCCCAGCGGTGGGGTTTCAAATTGCTTCTTTGGATGCACGTGCTATGTATGTTTCTCATCATAATTTACTTGAGGAATGTTAAACAATATTTAGTCCCCATTGGCTAACTATATCCAGATAACGTTGAATTTCATACATCTTCTATGTTCTATTTTGGTATTATAAATTGCAATTTAAACTTTTTCAGTATTACTAAGTCTCTTTCAAATTAACCTTCTTTGTAGCAATTATTTCCATATGTAGTACTTTGATTTTTTTGTTAAGTAGAACATGAAAGTTCATGAAATATCTTCATTGTGATTTATAAACATTATTAGTAAGTGTATCTACTTTGAATATGAAAAAGTGGCATTAAAAATGACTGAAGAAGCTGGACGTGGTGGCTCACACCTGTAATCCCAGCACTTGGGAGGCTGAGGCAGGAGGATCGTTGTGAGTTCGAGACCAGCCTGGGCTACAAAAGTGAGCTCAAAGCTAGCCTGAACTGCACAGTGAGACCCTGTCTCAAAAAAGCAAAAAAAAAAAAAAATGACTGAAGAAGAGAGTTAGTCTGTACATATTACCATTTAGGAAAAAACCTAAAGCTTCATTCAAGTTCAAGTACCAAAATCAATCCCACATGTATTAAAACATTAGTGCAAATTGTAAAAGTATAAACTAGAAGAAGACAGATATACATTCTACTGGTGTAATATAAAAACATTTTTGTCTATAAGAATGTGTTAGACATAGGAACATAAACAGAAAATAGATGTCAGAACCAAAGTAGCAGTCGCTTTGCTGCATCAGCACATGCCAAAGCATCTCTCAGCCTCAGTCATTGCCACTGTCACCTCTGTTGTGACCTCAGTTACACTGTCCAGTCTCCAACCTCAGGGCTCTTACTATTACTTATTATTAGTCCTCTTTAAAGGTTCTAAGCCACCAAGCCTGTTTTCCCTTTCAGAATAGCTATCATTCTTACTTTGGACTTCCACTGCCACATCTCCAAATTTTCCTGCATGTCGAAACTTTTCTGATCTTCTTTGGTATCAAAAGTATTATTTGAAATGTGAAACTCTTAATTCTGACCCATCTTCTGATTGCTATGGACTGCTTCATTTAATGGAAGCAATTTCTCTCTGTATCTTTTGAAAATATGAAGCCTGTATATTCAAAGCTTTTTCTCTAGTAAATAAAGTACCTACCTTAGGGAAAATATATTTTGTGAGATTTTTTTTTGGTTTTATTAATTTCAATAAGAAAGAAATGGCAATGACACAGTTTCAAAACTCGTCAGTAGGACAGCCACAATAACCAATACAACGTATATTGTTGCCTTCACAGTAGCTATTCAGAGTGCAAGATGCAGACATAAATATTCTAAACACTATTGGTACAAATATTTTTTTTGCATTGAACTAAGAAAAAGTAGTTGTACATGAGTTTTTTAAAGGAATGCTGGGGCCAGCAAAATAGCTCAGTGGACTAAGCACCTGATTAGGCAAGCACAGAGACTGAGGTTCAATCCACAGCACCACATGCAGCACCAGCCCTGCCCCCAGGCACACTGGCCACCAGACCCAGCATAATGGCTCACACCTGTATTCCCAGGGCTGGGGAAGCTGAAAACAGGAGGATCATTATGAGTCCAAGCTACATAGTGAGACCGTGTAGCAACCAAATACGTAATAAATAAATAGATAGATAAATAAATATATAAATGCTCTTTTTTGCCTTTTTCTTGTTATTGTCTTTTTTGAGACAGGGTCTCACTATGCAGTTAAGGCTGCTCTGAAGCTCACTTTGTAGCTCAGGCTGATATCAGACTTGCAAGGATCTTCCTGCCTCTGCCTCCCAAATGCTGGAATTACAAGTGTATGCCACCAAGTCCACCCTTGTTGTCATTTTCAAAACTAGATCTTACTGGGAAAAGTGAATGAACCTATTCAGAAGGAAGGAATTACTGAGCTGAGAAGGAGAGGAGAGGTATCGAGGGAAAGAGATATATCTGTATATGCAAGCAGGATGGTTTGGACAACTGTACTGCAGATTTACATGGGTCTATGGAAAGGGGCAGTCATTACTTAATTTGTTTGGTCTCCTTTCAAAATTCTTTGATCTTTTTCTCTTCTTAATTTCTTACATATTTCTTTCTTTTTTGTCTTCAAATTTTACATGCATCTATCTGGTTATATGAACAACTAGTTGGGGGACAATACTATGCATTACAACAAATACTATAAAATCCATATTATTTTGTTAAGTGAAATTCTGTACCACTTGTAATTTTTCTGTTTTAAAACTAAATCTTAAGCCAGTTGCTGGGGAGGCTGAGATAGAAAGATTGCCATGAGTATAGTGTTTAAGGCCAGCCTGAACTGTATAGCAAAACCTTGTCTTAAAAAAAAAAAAAAAGAATGAGTGCATCTTATATTTTTATGTTAAGGATATTGATTTTTATTAAAACAAGGTGAGTGGATTTATGTCCAATTATGAAAAGGAAAAGCCCACTTCTCAGTTGTCCACAGAGATATGGAGTTACCTGGCATTCTCATAACTGGCAGGGCACAACAACATTTTTTTTGTTTTTCAGAAACAAAGAGAATCACTTGGGCTTAGAGAACAAGAGCGACAGCTTTAAGTCTTCTGTGTCTAAATGAGACACTTCTGCTTCACATGAAAAATGGTTCTACTGATTATAAGAAGAATTAGAAGCACATGAAAAACACCCAAACTAAGCCTTGGGTGACATACAGCAAATCATCTGGGAAGATACTCTTAGTCTTCCTAACCTGATAGCAACACTTCATCAACTTCCTCCTGAAAATCTGAGCACACTAGTCTCATTTTTTTTTTTTTTTTTTTTTTTTTTTTTGTCTTTTTGAGACAGGGTCTCGCTATGAAGTTGAGGCTGGTCCTGCGCTCACTTTTGTAGCCCAGGCTGGTCTCGAACTCACACCAATCCTCCTGCCTCAGCCTCCCGAGTGCTGGGATTACAGGCGTGAGCCACCACGCCCGGCTCACACTAGTCTCATTTCTTAGTGCTGCTGTATAAGTATCTTCACCTGCTGTTACTCGTTCACCCACAGAGACATCATGCTTCACTGTTTCCCAGGTGCAAGCCATGTGCACTCCTTGCATTCACCGTTTGTACCTTAAGGTGACAGCATTTTTTTAAAGCCACTAACATGCACAAAACCAACACCCATGTACCTCTTCATGAAGTCACAGACAGGTGATGTTATCTCCAACACAAGGTGAAATTTTTCATCATTTATACATTTAAGCATGATGTGCGTAAAGAATTCCAGGAATCTGGGTCTTTGTTTAAACTTCATCACTGTAAAAACGAAGTTCATACACAGTTACACTGAAGTCACTGACGTTGCTGGAAGGTTCCCAGTACTAATAACCAAGGTGATTTAGCAGGCAGGAAGATGACCCAGTCTCCTAGATTTCCCACCTTTAAAAAATACAGAAGTAAATGGAGTGGAGCTATTGCTGTTTTCTAAAATCAACTCATCCTTTATTGTCTCCATTTCACTTGGTTTTTTCAAAATTGTCAGTGTTGAGGAGGATTTGGTTAAAGCTGCTGCTAATGCATGCCAACTGGGGGAAATATCAATAATTGCCTAGCTACCCTAGTTTTTACTAGGAAACACTCTGAATCAAGCAATGTGGTTATTATCTCTTCCTAAGTGAAATTATCACTGATGTATTTTTTAAATTCCTTCATTTTTGCAGCTTTCTAAGGATACTGTTCGCCTTCACACTAACCCACCATGAAGGTTCTATCACCCAGAGTTCAAATCAGCTGCCTCTTTCATTACTTGGTAATAAGACTCTGCATTCTTCTGAGAGAGTAAGAACCCAAAGTATTCTGCCTGTGTCAGCTGAAATCTTTCCACTACAGGAACAGAACCCAGCAATCGTCAACGGTAAAACACTTGAACAGCATGTGGAGAATCAAGTCACCTACCTTCTTTCACAGCACCTTTCACTGTCCAGTTCAAAACCACAGAGTAAAGAAATATAGGGTCTTCTGTTCCTGAGAGCTCAGGTACAGTATCTAAGGTTTAAAAAATGAATATGTTCTAGATCTGTTTAACATGAACAACCAAAACCAAAATTTCTTTGGAGGGAATAACAAAGAGGAAAATGTTCCACTATTCATTCTAGATGATGTCACTTAAAATATCCATTATGGCAATATATTTTAGAGACAAAATCTAATACTTTCAGGTACTTCCTTTCCTTTTTCCCCTAACTGCTAAGGAGGCTGTCACCCAAACCTAGCAATAAAGGCAGCATAAACTATAGCAGAGCTGCTCAACCAGGTTGACTGGGCTCACTTACTGGCCCTGACACTCTTTAGCTTTGAATCTCTGTGAGATTACTTAGTATCTCTATGCATCAGCTTAAAATGGGAATAAAAAGCTGACGAGATAGTTCAATGGACTAACCACTTGCACAGGCAAGTACAGGGACCATGGTTTGATGCCCAGCAAATCATGCCACCCTATCCCAGGAATCCTAGGCACATTGAGACTGGGATTGTTGGCACATGCCTATAATTCCAGCTCTGGGAGGCTAAAAATAGGAGGATCACTATGAGTCCAAGCTACATAGTGAGACCCAGCACAAAATACACTTTTTAAAAAGGAGATAACAGAATCTTCATTAGATGGTTCTTACACGTGGATTTTTAATGTGCATAAAATATTGAAAATACTGCCTGGCACTCAGAAACACTGTACCAAGCTATTATTATTGTTACTAAATTTACCGCTTAACTAGTAATACATTATGCTTCTTAGTTAAAAGCTTTATTGATGTTATGAACATAATTTCCATTTTGAGGACGCCTAACATTTTTAAGGAATTATACTTTCATATGTAATAAGAAAATTGCGGCTGTCCAAAACTAGGTTTACTAATTGCAAGCATAACAGAGCACTGGCTTTGGTTCACAGATTCAGCTTGAAATGGGCACGAAACACATTGAAAGCAAGGAGAGCTGAGACAGGACAGCCTCCAAAATATAACTGAGGCACACAGTGAAATGAAGTGGGGCCATGGAGTTTACTAAATATAGTCAGTCTTCAAAACAGCATGAGCCACATTGAGAGCTTCCCCCCTGGGAGAAATCTGGGTAATCTTTTATTCTAGGATTGATGGACTGATTCATTCATTCATTCATTCATTCATTCATTTGGTACAGTGTCTCCCTTCGCAGCTTGGACATGTAGTGATCCTCCTGTCTCAGCCTCCCCAGCATGGGGATTACAGGCATGCACCACCATGTCCAGTTTCAGTGGCCAGCTCAGCACTCCAGGGCTCCAAGGGCTGGCATTGTGCGTGGTACCAGGGATGAAACCAGAGTACTTGTGCTTGCCAGGCAGACCTTTAGACCACTAAGCCATCTCCCCAGCCAAGGACTTTTAATATACTTTTTAAAAACATGGCCATACTAAACACCATCAAAAAAAATGAATTAATTTCCCAGGCTGCTTTCTAAATTGCAGACTCTAAAATAATATCCACTGCATTAACACATTAGTCCACTATGAGATTACTACAGTACAAGGACCTGAGATTAAACTAATCTTTCACTATAGTTTCTACTCTAGTAGGGCCTGCTTCCAACCACTTTTATATTAATACAGCCCACCCTATTCCATTATTTCCCAGTTGTACTTTTGTCTTTAGAGCAAAGATTCTCAGTGTGGGGTCCCTCCCCCCTCACCAATGCCCTTGGTAACATTGGCCTCTTGGCTGGCTGTCACAATGGGGGAACAATGTGTTGTACTTCCATGGAAAGAGACCGGGCATGCTGTCCAACATCCTTCAGGGTCCACCATACAAGCAGCCATGAGGCTTAAGATTCAGTCATATCAAGGTTGAGAAAGCCTTGAGAGTCAGAGTTCCACGGGCTTAAGTCCACACTGGCTCTGTAAGCTTAAGTAAATCATTTAACCTTTATGAGCTACACCCATAAAAAGAAGCCAGAATCCCTAACAATCTACCATCAGGCTTAATGGCATAACACAAAAGCACTATGTAAACCTCAAAGGAGTTACCAGAATACCAATCGTATCTGAATGCATTTTTTAAAGATGTTCTTTTTAAAGAAATTTATGCTAAATAGAAGTATACAGGAAAGCATTACATTGTCTTGTCATCCTCAGTAGATGTGTCTCCAACAAGACCAGTTGTTCATTGATTTTCTCCGGTGACAGTATCTGCTGCGGCTTCTTAGATTTTAGAGGTTTCTTAAAAGAAGAGGACTAGAAACATTGGTTAAATGTCAGGCTGTACTTTAATGTGTTATGAAAACTGTGATTTTCAAATGACTTTAAGTTTTCATACTTTCGTATTTGGTAGACAAAACTATGATCTACATGGCTACACAACAGCAGTTCATAATGAACATTAACAGAGACTGAGTTCTGGGCTGGCAAGATAGCTCTGCAGTCTAAAGCACCTGCTTAGGCAAGCTCAGGCAAGGCTAGGGACCCTTGGGTCCATCTCCAGCATCACATGCTGCACCAGCCCTGCCCCCAGGGTTGAGCAGGCTACAGAAAAAAAAAAAAACTGAGTTCCAGCTAAAAGCCAGACACAATACCAAGTGTTTCATGGACAGCAACAAAATGCTTCTTTCTCCTGTCCTCCTCCTGCTGCCTCCTGGCCCTCTAACCAGCCCCCTCCAACACAGCCAGAAACACTCAAAAGAAAATCTCCAGCCTGCCCTCAGGAACAGATACTTTCATTGGTTTTTTTCTCTTTTTTTCCAGAAGGAATTTCTTTACAACTAAGCTGACTGTCTTCACTATGTTGTCTTTGGTGGCTGTTGTAGTCCAGGGTTTTTGCAAGGGGAGCAATACAATATGGGACACATTTTATAAGATTATTTTATAATCACTCAAAGAATCACACCAGGAGTGCAGGAAATCTGTCCACACACTAAAAACAAAAGACTCCAGCTGAGGGTCTGGGCTCTAATGTCTTGTAGAGTCCCATTGAAGGTCTGGAGGCCATAACAATGCCTTCTACAAGCCCAACTGGAGGCTATAACAATGTTGGCCTCCCAACAGCTTTTCCCGCTTCATGGATCTGTGCTGAAAAAGTCCAAAGGTCAATGATAGAAGGCAGGTGAAATAGCTCAGCAGATTAAAGCACCTGGGGCTGGGGTTTTGATCCCCAGGCCTGCCAAGCTGGCTCTGCTCCCAGGGTTCACTGAGAGGGCAACTGAGACTGGGCATGGTGGTGCGCACCTGTAATCCCAGCTCTTGGGAGGCTGTAAACAGGTGGGTCACTACAAGTCACATCTAGTAATGAGACATTGAACACCCTGTAGGCCCTTCCCTAAAATACAAAAAAAAAAAAAAAAATGGTGGAAGCTAGAAAGTCTGTGCAAGTGGGATGAAGGATCTGTGCAGCGGGCTGAGGGATCTGCACTACTGGAGCCAGGAAACAATGCTCAAGGTAAAAACCAGAGCTCCCCAGAAAGGTACCACAGCCATTCTCAGCAACAGTGAGGTCCCAAGCTCCTCCAGCAATGAGGAAAGCTGAATTCCCATCAGGAAAGCTCCTCCAGAAGCCTAAGCTGTGCACCACCTTCTCCTCTGGAGCCAGGAAGTAATGCTCAAGATGAGGAGCAGAGTTCTCCCAAAATGAACCGTAGCCATTCTCAGTAACAACGAGGTCACTAACTCCTTGAGCCACAAAGATAGCCAAGTTCACCAGGAAAGCCAGCGTGCCAAGGTCACCCAGCAGAATAGCCCAGGAGAACCAGCGGCTCCCAACAGCTTCTCCAAATGGCTTCCCTGACAGTCTCCCAACAGCCTTCCAGTTCTGCTTCTTACACTGCCAGCCGCGGTCCCCAGGTGGCCTCCCACACCCAGTGCCACCTTAGTACAGTTCAGCTGGGTGTAACAAGTTGACTGCCAGTTGGCAATCCACCATGGCAGCAATGTAAGAGGATCGGTCCTTAATGGGATAAGAAGCAGGCCATCTGTCCAGCTGCCAGCAGGTTTTCTCTCTGAGCCTCAGAACTGCCAGGTCAACTGTGTGAGTTGGGTGGGGAGGAAGAGCTAAGCATTGTTACTGGTAGGGACTCCGGGTGGATCTAAGGACCCCTGCCTCTGTAAACTGTCAGTCAAGCAGCACAACTCTCTGCCATTCCAGTAGCTCCAAGGTGGGAGGTGACAGCCCTGAACCCCATAGTGATGTGGAGGGACAGCATCCTGAGCCAAATCCTGGATGCCATCTCAGGCCTCCAAGAGTGAACATGGGAAAACACACAAAGTGCATCCAACTTAATCACACACTCCAGAGAAAACAAACTTCTCCACCAAAAAAAAAAAAAAAAGAAGTAGCTTCTTAAAAAGTCATTCAGCAGTGTAGTGGTGATTTGTGAAGCTCTGTTTTGTTTGAAAACTAAATGCTTTCTTGGGAGCAGATAACATAAGCAATGCTAACCTTCTGTCTGAACATATACTAGAGATGGATGTGGGGCTAATCTCATCCAAATAATGCTGAGCATGACCATCTCTATCCACACACAGCTCCCAAAAGGGCTTCATGTAATTTATAGGGTGCTACAGAAGCCTAATAAATAAACATTTCAAAACATGATCTAAACACGCATTTAAACCAAATAGTTTAAAGGAAAAGCAATAAGGTACAAACTCTTATAAGACCCATGTTTAGAAGGAACATATTAAAAATTAGTCTAAAGGTGCCAATGAGATCGCTCAGTGGTCTAAAGTGCCTGCTTAAGCAAACTTAGGCAAGCGCAAAGGGACCAAGGTTCAATCCCCAGCATCACATGCCATACCAGCCCCACCACCAGGGAGGGCTGAGCTGTCCACCAATAAAAAGGAAACATCTAAAAATGAGCAGTCTCATAAAGAAAGACAGAGAATAAGAAGGAGAAGGAGAAGAAGGAGAAGAAGGAGAGGAAGGAGGAGGAGGAAGAAGAGGAGGAGAGAGGGAAGGAGGGGAGGGGAGGGGGAGAGGGAGAGGACGAAGAGGAGGAAGGCAAAGAGGAGGAGAAAGAAGAGGGAGAAGAAGGATGTAAATAGCACAAGTCTCAGAATCTGCTTTTAACACAAGATAGAAACAATAAAAAAGAAAGAAGGGGTGTTACACGCATTTCCAACTCCCCACTATGGCTATAACTATTATATACTGCAAACACATACTAATACAAAAATAAAATTTAGACTTTACAAAAAGCTCTGCCATATGTTTATTACATTCAGTGACTCATCCAAAACAAAAAAAAATCTTAGGTTCACAAGGGACTGTCGAAGGCTGTCAGCACACTGTCTGCGGGCACAGGAAGTTGTCCATCATCACTTCATAAATAGTCACTACTGGTGACAGGGACTGATGACACACTAGCATAGATGCCCTGTCCACTTTTTTGGTCACACCTACAAAACTGTTTCTAAAATTTTCAAAAGCTCTTCATCACACATGTCACTTTTCTTTCACTACAACTCAAAAGATGTTTAAAAATTCCAAAATCTCTCTTCACCACATTACTTTTCTTCTGCATAAATATGACAAGGCAAAAACTGATCAATTTTCTAATATCCTTACTTATATACTAGATGACCTCCAAAAGACCCAACTAGGTCCCACAATGAGCAAAAGCAATTACCTCCTCTAGCACATCTTCTTGTTCACTTTTACCAAATACAGATTTGCATGCTGGAGTAATGTCCAACATTTTTTTTCCATAATTTATTATCATGACTGCTAGGTCATATTCCTTCCATGAACGTAGAACCTAATTAAAAATAAATATTAATTATCTCTGTTGGACGCTCTTGACAATGTTCAAGTGCAATGCATCACCTTTCACAAACTCATCAGTGTTTCAAAAGTCTCATAAATGTTTGAGGTCTAAGAAGCCCTCTGTTTTTGTTAAAGGCACTAACCATTTACTTCTAGAATCATATTTCTCTCAAATGAAAATGTACAATTCCATGATTATGATAAAGCAAGAATAATAAGATATCATCATGGATGAATTCCCCACATCTCGGGACATAGAGCTACATGCTTTTTAGTACAGTAAATTAACTATTTAAGAAAATATTTCCATTCCAAAAAAAATAAAAATCCTCCCTGAAACCTAGCCATGAAGTACTGTGTTTTAAGTGGTTTCTCATGGCCAATCCATTTCCCAGAATTCCTGGGCTCAACTGATCCCAAAGCTTTACATTGTCATTAGAGCCTCAGTCCTAACATCAGCTCCCAGAAAAGCTTCCTGGGCCAGTAATCTGATTGCACACACCTTACTGGAGTGATGATCAAAGAAAGGCACATATTCCCTGCCTGCCAGCTCCTAATCACTCCTTTATTTTCACATAAATCTCTCCCCAATTCCATGCATGTAAGGCTGACCTCACTGGAAACCTGGTAGACCTCAAAATTCAAGCTGCCCCATATGCATCTTCTTCCACTTTACCTAAAGGATTTTGCTCATCCGGGGTCAACAAAAAGTGTTGTGTTCCCTCAGGTGCCAGGAAGGTGGCTGGGTGCTACAGTTGGCCTTTCCTTTGCCTTCCTTTACCTCTCATCCTACCAAGACTCCCACCTTTCTAGTTCTCTGCCATAAGTCATCTTCAAGTCTTTCCCATTCTCTCTACTTCCCATTTTTTCCACACTTGTGCAATTTATCATTCCTTATGTAGCTCTTGTGTAACCACAATCATTTCTTTTTTCTTAAAAAATGTCACAGGCTGGGGAAGATAGCTCAGTAGTCTAAGCACCTGCCTGGCAGGCTCAAGGACCCAAGTTGGATCCTCAGTACTGCATGCCACGGTGGCATACGCCTGTAATCTCAGCTCTGGGGAGGCAAAGACAGGAGGATCACTACAAGTCTGAGCTGTGAGACCTTGTACAAAATAAATAAATGAATAATAGAATTTTTTTAATTTAGAATAATATTATTCATGTCATCCCTTGTTTGGAGCCCTTAGCAGCTCCTGTTTGACCTCAGAAAACAGTCCCTCATCATCTTGTGCCTTTTCACGGGATCAGCTTTAAAGACAACTCCAATACTTAATCATGTTTGCTGTGACTAAAGATGCATTTGATTCTATTTGCAAACTATAAAAGTTTTGCTAGAGCCGGGCGTGATGGCTCATGCCTGTAATCCCAGCACTGGGAGGCTGAGGCAGGAGGATTGGTTCGAGTTCGAGACCAGCCTGGGCTACAAAAGTGAGCTCAAGGCCAGCCTCAACTGCATAGCGAGACCCTGTCTCAAAAAGACAAAAAAAAAAAAAAAAAAAAAAAAAAGTTTTGCTATCTTCCAATCGTTTGCCACATTTTCCTTTAAACTTTGCTTGTTGTGCTTGCTCTGAAAATCTTTTAGCCATCCATAATCAGATTATCTATATTTTTCTGGGCATTTTATGCCTTGTTAAGGAAGATGTCCCCTGATCCCAAGGCCATACAAATACCTTTGAATCCAAATGAATTTGATTTTATTTGTGGTGTGAGGTGTTTACTTTCGGATAGCCAATAATACCAACCGACTCAGTTACTTCATTAAATAAGCTATTAAAAAAAATAAGCTATTAAATAGAGTATCACGTGCTCAGTGAACCACGCTGCTACTTTTGCCATATATTAATTTCTTCTGAAGACTCAGGCTCTTGATCTACTCTCTAGTCTAGTAGACTACACAATTTGCCTATTATTCTAATATTAATGTCATGTTTTAGTTAGGTGCTGTTATAGTAAATGCTCACACCTATTAAGAATTTTTAAATTATTTTCATCAGTTACAGAGAAAAGTCTAGTGAATTCTACTTAGAGTTGCATTGAGTTTTAGTGTTATTTTAGAAGAGTTTGTATGGGGTTGGTGAGGTGGCTCAGTAGACTAAGCACTTGCTTATTCCTGGTCCCTAAGAACAGAGCCCAGGGTTTGATACCCGGCACCACATGCTGTGCCAGCCCAGCCCCCAGGCACGCTGAGCCAGCCACCGAGACCAGGCATGGTGGTGCATGCCTATAGGCTCAGTGCTGAGGAGGTGCAAGTCTGAGCTGCATAGTGAGGCCCTGTATCAAATACATGAAAAGAAAGGAAAGAAAGAAAGAAACTATACTAGACATATTTAACCCATTCCATTTCTAACTATTGCTAGTTTTTTGTTTTGTTTTGTTTTTGAGATAGGGTCTCACTACACAGTACAGGCTGATCTTGAGCTCACTTGGTATCCCAGGCTGGTCTTGAATTCACAACAGTCCTCCTATCTCAGCTTCCTGAGTACTGGAATTGTAGGCATACCCAGGTTTTTATTGCTAGTATTTTAAAAACCCACTTTCTAAGTGTCTCATGCACAATTACTTTGTATATTCTCTTTATAATGATAATAACTTGTAATAGATTCTTGTGGGGTCCTGTGAGCCCTATAATTACAAATAAATTATACTTTTTATTTCTACCTTATGAAGTTATTTCCTATCCTCATCTATTGCAGAAGAGAAAATGCCTGGAAAAAGAACCTCACTGTTGTGAGTCAGCATGTTCCTCATGCCTGATTTTGAAGGAAATGGCTTCAGACATTTGCCATTTAGTGTGATATTTGCAGTAAAATTTGGGTAAATGTCTTCATTATTATTCAGCGGCTTCCTTCCTAACTTATTAGAAATTTTATTAGGAAAGGTTGATAAGTATTATCTAATGCCTTTGTGGCATTTTCATATAATCTTATTATTTTTGTCCTTTAAATCGCTGTAGTAAAAAAATTCAAATTTGGTTTCAGTTCAGACTTTCTTTTTTCTCTCTTTGTAGTACTAGGGATCAAATCAGGGCCAGACTTGGTCTTCCATACTCGACGCCAAGCATGGTCTCCGCCTGGAAAGTGACCCGCTGCCACCAGGAGCAGGGAGCAGCAACAGCAGCTCTGGAGAACACGACCTGATGCCTCTCCTTCTCCTAATTAATATTGCGAGCCTTGAACTCTGCTTCTTCTAATATGGAAAATGGCACCTTTCTCCCTTCATTTTGTTTGCATTTGCCTATTTCTCTATTCCTTTATTTTCTATCACTTTATCACTTCATTGTTAGGGCATTTCTCAAAATAATCTAAATCATCCAGTGATCCCTGTTAATTTTATTACTTCCATCTCAAATTCTATCTTTTGGGACTAGGGACATAGCTCAGTGAATAAGTGCTTGCTGGGCAAGCGCAAGGTCCTAAGTTCAATCCCTGGTACCACCAACACACACACACACACACACACACACACACACACACACACACACACACACACCAAATACTATCTTCTTTTCCTACTTTTTAGTTTGCTAAATTGATCATTTTTCCACCCTCCCCTCTTTTCCTGCTCCTGCTCTCTCCTCTTTCCTCTCTATCCATTTCTTCTCCCTGTCATTTTACAAGTTCTGCTCCAAAGTTCAGCTCATGGCTGCATATTCCCAAATGATGCATTACTTTTTCAGAGAAAATAATAATTTTAAACTACAATACTCTATTTTCTCTTAAGAGCACATAAATCTTGTGCCTTTTTTATAACCATATGTACTGTTATATTTGTGCTTGCATGTGCACACACACGCATGTACACACACCATGTTCCAAAAATCTACCTGCATCTGTCTCCCCCACTCTAAGCAGAATGGAAGTTTTAGTTCTAGGCTCCTAATAAGTTTTTCTTTCAAAGGTGATTCTTCTCTTTCAGGAATCCCTACTTAGCATTTCTTTACAAAGTCCTAGTCATGTCATTATTATCTATTTAATTTTAATAACCTACATGGCAAGATTCATTGCTCCCATTCTCCGCTCCCTTTTGTCATTCTCTGCCTTGGGATTTCTGCTCTGAATCAATTGTCATTCGATGGCGTGTTTCCTCAAGTGTGTTCCTCAGATAAGTACGTGGGTAGAATATTTTCCAATGCCTGTGCTTCTAAAAACTGTTTATTTTGCCCACACAAATGAATATCTTTCCTGGCACTTCTGGAGCCTCTGTATTTCCCCTCAGGCATCACAGTGTTCTAACTTGTACTGTTGCGGATAAAAAAGCTTGAAGCTAATTGATTCATTTTCTGTTGCAAATAACCTATTCCTTGAGTCTCAAAACTTTAAGATTTGTCCTTATCCTTTGACTTCAGAAATTTCACCATCTCTCTCCAAGTGTCTTTTTAAATTCACCCTGCTTGCAGCTCCAAGAGCCTGTTTCTTTTCCATTTTTGTTTTTCCTTCTGCCTCCAGACTCATCATGTTTATGTTTTGACTCGTGGCTCTGCCTTCTGAATTTAGTGGGCATCTCTAGGTAATTCTGCTCTGAGCCATGTGCTATTTCTTAAGCTTCAAGATTTGACTCAAGAAATATCATAACCAGAATTTTCAGCTGTTTAATTTTTACAATAAAAAGATCAAATCTGTCTAGTTGTTACAGGCAGTATTTTGTGCAATTGGTGTTTGGATTCCCTGTGCATGTCCATAAAAGTTCTCTTTTTTTTTTTTTTTTTACCCCAGGTCATCTCTGATATTTGCCAACAAAGCCAGAAAAAAATAACACAATTAGGTTGTGTTTGGCTTGTGCCCTCACCCTGGGGGACTGAGTTTCCCTGCTAATGCTTTATGTTCCCACACACTGGTACAGGTGCAGTGGTCACCAAGGCCTCTCCAGCTGTGGTAAGCCAAGAGCCAAAGGACATCACCAACTGCCAGAAAACAATGGCTCCCCTCCTGAAGTAGAAAGGAGAAGCTGGCCTGTGAAGAGGCCTGGTGAAGTCCCAACTGAAGTTACAGGCCTACCAGCTCACCTGCACAGCATTCTCCTAGGCTTCAGCACAAACGGAAAGGCCCTGTGAGGACCACAAAACAGGAGGGTGGCTATGGATGTCTCCACTTTGAGGAGATTCACTGCACTGTGTTACTCACCTTTGATGCGCCACACCACGTGGCTTTTAAACCAAATAATGAGGATAAAATAAGCCTGCCTCTCTGCCTCCCTCCCTTGGTTCTTTCGAGTTTCCAAGGTGAGTTCCCCTAAGATGCCTTTGCCCCAACTAGCCTGGCCTAACACACCCCTCCAGGCCTTGCCAATTGGCCGGCTCAAGCTATTTCAATACCTTGAAATTGAAGTTCAGAAAGAAAAGCCAGAGATACGTACTTAAATATCGTCTACTCAGAATCCTCCTTCTCTACCTTAAAACAAGCAGCCTTCCCACAAACATCTGAGCTATGACATTTCCCTACTAATTCTTTCATTAACTAAAGGCTAAAATGAACTTAGCTGTTTCAACTGTTTACGTGCATATTTGTGCAATAAGCAAAATCACATATGTAGGACTGTATTGACGCAGTATACAAACAATGTCGCGTACCCCTATGGGTGTGTAGCCCTCTTCTGATTGCTCTCAATAGGGTACAAACTCACTGATCCCCACAGACCTCATCTAAACTCGCTGAGTCTCCAAGGCATCTGCTTGTATGATTCCTCATGCCCTACACCTACAAAGCTTGTCTTCTTCCATCTGCCTGCTTAGACTCTTCCTGTACAGGGGCTTTTCATCTAAAGTTGGCGCAGCCCAGAAATCTCTCTCCTTGTTCTGCTTTCTTCTTTGCTTATGACACTGAAAGCTTCGCAATTACGTGTACATTTGTTTTCTGTATTTCCCAATAAACCATAAGCATTGCCTTGTTTTTGTTTTGTTTCCATGACTTTCTTTTTTTATTTTTTTTAATTTTTTTTATTTTATTTTATTTTATTTTTGGTCTTTTTGAGACAGGGTCTCGTTATGCAGTTCAAGCTGGCCTTGAGCTCACTTTTGTAGCCCAGGCTAGTCTTGAACTCGTGCTGATCCTCCTATCTCAGCTTCCCAAGTGCTGGGATTACAGGTGTGTGCCACCATGCCTGGCTCTCATGACTTTCAATGCATGTGAGTTTGTAACTCTTGCTAAGCACGCATTGAAGTTACATCTTCTAGACAACGCCTTCTAAGGCTGTCCCAGCTCTTAGTGATCTTTCTGCATCCATGTTTATGTGACCACCAACCACTAATTATCCAAGCTAAAAATCATGTCATCCATTCAATTCCCACAACTACTATAAGGGACTCTCTAATTCTTATTCTAATTCTAATTCTAAGTACATGGCAAATGCCCAAGACAGTATCTGACACAAACAGGCAATCAGTGACTGTGTGGAATGAAGGAATAAAATAAAAATGAGAAATAAGCTTATACTCTGGTCATTTACACCCATGTGTTCTTTCTGGCTTAGATCTCTGAATAGATCGCTCTTAATTAGCAGGGCCTAAATTTGTTTCTACAGTTTGGCTTCCATTGAGTTCAGAGTCTGCGCCCTGACTCAGAACCATGCTTAGAGTCTACACAGCCACAGCCTTTGGACCTAACATTTCTTACATACTGATTCACAAGATGATCATGACATGTCCTCATTTACTGATTGAACCTTTCATCTTTATTGTGCAGCTTGGTCTCTGGATACCTTCCAGGCCTGTACCCTAACTCCACTCCTGAGGGAGAAACTTCATGTTGCCCTGCAGTCTCCTGAGCTCACAACCTGTGATAGGATGTGCAGGTTGGTTGCGATATAATAACTACATGATTGCTATTTCAGAGTTTCAAAAGCATACATTTTACATGACTGTATAATGCCTAGAAAACTTCAGAATGTCATTTTAGAAGCTTAAAGTCTTTGTTTTGGAAGCATTACAATTTTATCAAAAAGTTCAACGCAGACAACTCTTCTGTAACATTTAAATTTTACACTTGCTTTTGATATCAAAATGCTTTGCGATGCTATTTTTAAGCATTCTAAATTACTGTGATTAGAAACAGTTTGACTTCTAAATCATTACTGCTCCTACATTTTATGACATTAGAGCAAAAAAAGAAAAGAGAGACAAATACCTTTGTTAAATAGAAGATACAACAAGCTATCATGTGCTGCACACTTTCAAAACTCGAAATGTTTTTCTTCAAGTAGACAATATTTGGCAATCCTTGCAAAACCACTACACACTTTATCAAGATCTAAAACACAGAAGCACAATGATTTTCATGATAAAATATCACCCTTACTTGTTTTAAATTTTATATTCAAATAATGTAGCTGGGAGTGTTGGCTCACGCCTGTAATCCCAGCACTCGGGAGGTTGAGGCAGGAGGATTGGTGTGAGTTCGAGATCAGCATGGACTACAAAAGTGAGCTCAAGGCCAGCCTCAACTGCATAGCGAGACCCTGTCTCAAAAAGATAAAAAAATAATAATAATAATGTGAGTCTCATAGCTGGGTATGAGGGCACAAGCCTATGATCTCAGCACTTGGATAGCTGAGGCAGGCAGATCACTGCAAGGTGAAGGCCAGCCTGGGCTACACAGTGAACTTGAGGCCAGCCTGAGCTACAAAGTGAGACTTTGTCTTAAAAACAAAAAAAATTAAAAATTAAAAAATCATGTTAATCTAGTGCCATATTGTTCAGTACATATAAAAGAAAGTATGTAATGTTTATTATATTCAATTTCAGATGAGTCATTTACCTTAAGTAAATTAAAACCTAGTGAAAACCATAGAGTCAGTATAGGAATAACCATAAAACCAAGCACATTTTGACAGGGGTTAAAAATGACATAAGCTAAATATTGCAAACATACAAGAAGCTAAAGATCAGACTCAGGCTTAGGAGAATCTTCAAGAACCATATAGGAGATTATGTGGTAGAGCAAATAGGAAACAGTGATTCCAGGTACTTGAAGGAATATTTTTGTTTAAAATTAAACCAAACATTCATAACCCTGAAAATCACCTAATATTGGTGTTTACTTCCGATTCTCTTTGCTTTATGCTTTATAGTCTTGAGTTTGATCAAGAGCTAGACGATTAAATTTAACTTCCAATTCCACTGTACACTTCTGAGCAGTATTACTGTCAGAAACACAGTGCTGAGCTTGCAGCAATGTGTCCATCACTCAGATAACCCCAGAGGACACAGTAATGCATGGATGTTAATTCTTTTGAGGCTTGTTCATAGCTTCAAGCTACAATTCTGGCCATAGAATTACTGTTCCAGGAGCCACTGGGAATGTGTTTTTCCCTTTGTCCTCTCTATAATCACCACCCAACACTGGACCACCATATCCCCAAATCATGCAGACACACTCCCACTAGTTTTCACCAAGTTCCTATAATCTCAATCTCTCTCTCTCTCTCTCTCTCTCTCTCTCTCTCTCTCTC
>PVJA010040653.1:0-18380 GCA_004027025.1 Myocastor coypus | reverse complement strand
TCTCATTATGCAGTTGAGGCTGGCCTTGAGTTCACTTTTGTAGCCCAGGCTGGTCTCGAACTCGCACTGATCCTCCTGCCTCAGCCTCCCGAGTGCTGGGATTACAGGCGTGCGCCACCACGCCCGGCAACAGTGATACATTTTTATTTCATTTTTTTACATGTGACATAAACATTTTATAAAACTGGAGTGATATCTTGTGTAATTATACCCAAGACTTCTTTTAAAATATCTTTGTGTCCTTTTTGCACTGTTATATTGAAAGACGTTTTCTACTCTGACTTCATGCTCTAAAAGCAAACCATTATTAGAGTTAGTGTCTATCCTTTTGGCCTTTTCTTTATGGTGCTGTGCAAATGTGTGAGCAGGTTGTGTGTGTGGGGGCATGCGTGTATACACTTGAAATTCCAAACATGGGTATGTGCCATGCATTCAGCATTTCCATGCAAGCTTCTATGAGAATCATTTCAGGTCAGCACACACAGTGCAGCTCTGGGTCATTTTTAATGGTTGTGTAGTATTCTGCATATTAACTTGGTTACTGGTATACATTGAAGTTACTTGCACTGTTCTGGTGTTACTGATAAACAGTGAGGAAACCCATATCCTGATGTCCAGGAAGGACATTGTCCTCCCCTTGTCTCTCAGAGGAACAGCGCCTGCTTCATTCCCCACTGAGGGGCGATGTCCAGACCCACTCAGTGTCCGGCACCATATTTTTGTTGTCCATTTTTGTCCTCAGGTTGAGAACATTGGTCTGAGATGAACCTTTTTAATTATTAGGTTGGGCGAGCATTTTTCAATTCACTTATCTTCCATTTGCATTTTCTTGTGCCTTTCCTGTCCATAACCTTTGCTGTTAGTTTTCTTGGTGTGCGCCATCTGTCTGTCTAAGATCAGTCTGTCTGTCTGTCTATCTATCTATCTATCTATCTATCTATCTATCTGTCTATCTATCTATGGCCAGCTCAGCCTTACCTGGGGGTGGGGCTGGTGCAGCATGTGGTGCCGAGGATAAAACCACAGTCCCTGTGCTTGCCTAAGCAGGTGCTTTAGACCACTGAGCTATCTCGCTGGCCCCAGTGTGCTCCTGCTGCTAATCCTCGTTTGCCTGAGAGCCTGAAGGGCTTGCACTACTCACACAGCAATAGTTCCTTGAATCTTTCACCATCTTTAATTTTGCTTATGGTGCATTTTGATAAGCAGATACTTTGCATTTTTATGAGGTCTAGTTTTTCCGCCTATGTGGTTCTAACCTTTCTTTTTTCATAGGTAGGCTTTCTCTTTGCTAAGATTTAACTATCATTATTAGCTGCTTTATGTATATTGACAGACTTGACCTCTATTCTTTGGCCTATTTTAAAATGAGTTAAAGTGAGAGCCCCAAGGCCGAGAGCGGTCACAGCTCCTGACCTAGAGAACCTCGCAGCAGTCTGCTCAGGCAGGAAACCCTGCAAGAGATTTCATTTATTTCTTCAGCTCTCCCATGAAGCGTGTATTCTGCATATGGGAAGCTGAGGCAGGAGAATTGCCAAGCTTAAGGCCAGCCTGGGCAACTTAGCATACAATTTTTAAAAAGTCTTAGTATGTAGCTTCTATAGTATGAGTGAGGCCCTGAATTCAATCTCTAGTGTTGAAATGGTGTTGAAATGTGTGCACGTGTGCATGCACACACACACACACACACACACACACACACACGCGCGCGCGCAGCAGTCTTTATCAGAGAGATGGAGAGGAAGAAAGGACAAAAAGCCCAATTCTCTTTTCAGATGTTAAAGTCTTCGGGTATTTCTTGTTCCTCTTCACCATCTTCCACCCGGGAGTTTTCTTGAGCTCACTGCTTTCATCAAACCCTCTGAGATGAGGGATTTTCCTAAGACAAGCAGGGCCTCCGAACCAGGACCTGGTTGTGTTCTGGTTCCATAACAGAACTTATGGGGGTCTTAGCATTTACCTTTTAGAAAGAGACTGGGAGCAAATCTAAGCGTGGCATGAGTTCCGTTCCCCGAAACTTGCATGGAGGCAGCGCATGGACGTTTCCTGGTGCGCCTGCCATTTCCCGACAGCTTTCAGGGCTTGCCATCAGGCTCCTTTTGCTCTCCAAAGCTGGGCTTGGGACTAAGGAGCAAAGGGGTCTAATTGCAGAAGCTCTACTCACTACTGCTCTGTTAGACTACCTGAGAGTCGCCCTCCCCAAACCCACAAGCTAGAGGCTCCTGGTCTTGTGAGAGTCTCCATCTTTCTGCTCTTTCCACCCCACTCCCACCTGGGGGAAGTCTCTGTGCCGGCAACATCTGCCTCCTTAGGGGTGATCTGCAATTCGACCCTTAGGAGAATTTCGCTGCAGGCAGTTGTATTGGAGAATGGCTGGTTGTGTTGGAGAAAGACCTCGTGTGTTGGGCTGGTGCACCGCAACCCCAGGCCAGCAGGGGAGCCCTTGTGGGGCAGAGGCGTGAGCCCTATTTTGAATCCTTTCAACCTGCTGACAACTTGGACTCAGAGGGCAGATTTGAATACTTATGGTTCCAACAGGTGTTTCTGGTTTTTTGTTTTGAAAGGGAAATTGTAAGGGAACAATTAGGCATTGTCAAGAACGTTGTCAGGAAAAGGCAAGAGTTTTTAAAATAATTACATAATACACCTGAATCATATTCTTTATTCTGTTTTAAACCTAACTCAAAACTATAAATACTATTTAAGTGTAGGTTGGGAAAGGCTGTTCATATGAGAACCATTTTGGTGTAGTACCAAGTAATTTTATACTTCAAAAAAATTAGATTTCCAGCACGTGTGTGTGTGTGCGTGTGCAACCAGAATGTCACATGAAAGATTAAAATATTTACTGACCTAAATTCTGTCATTGGCTGAGGAGGTGGAGATGATTGAAGCCAGCAAAATGAGGTTAGTGACCTTTGACAGTGTTCTCGCATAGTAGACTGAGGGTAGGTTGCTTACTGTGGCAAATAACATGCAGAGAAATGCAAATTTTAGATGAACAGGAAGTTTCTAGTGTAATTATGTCCCACAAACACGTATACATATGTATATTTATGTATACATATGTACATATATATGCATATTTATCTACAGTCCACATCTCTGCCTCTGGAGGGTGAACAAATTCTTCGCAAGTGACCTAGAAGTGACTCTATATAAGGAGTTCAAAGAAAAGGTAAGTGACTCTCTTGACTAAGATGCTTCTGCCCCCACCCCAGTGGGTGCCACCAGAAGAAGAAAGCAACAAACATCTGTCAGGATGATTTCCAGTTTTTACTCAAAGAAAACTGTCAGGTCAGATTTTCACATTTTCTACATGCAATAAAATGCCCTTTCCTATCATGAAAACTGAGGTTCTCCAGAGTGTTTCAATACTGTTTTTCAATGACTTCCCCCCCACTATTGCCTTTATTGAGGTGCTTAGAGGAGGGGACATGACATGGTGTTCCCCAGCTTTGCCAACCACCTCACTGTCCCTGGGCACCCGGGGCCTCCTCCAGGCTCTTCCTGTTGTTGTCAGACGTAAATCCCGCCACTCTTGCCCGTGGAGGACCCCCAGGGCCTGCTGCATGCTAAGAGGATGCCCCGAGTAGGCCTGAACTGCGACTGCTCATCAGGAGTGATTAGAGACCCTTCTCTAGGGCCCACATCCTCAGCCTGTGAAAGGCACACTCGTGTTAGAAGGTTACAAGTGTTTATCTTCCAGCAGTGTTTGATTTGTAACTGTTAATGAGCAGGGAAGGTTCCCAGACTCGGGATGGGGCCTCCAAAGCTTTCCTGGTCTCTTAGGTCAACAGTTGCTCTGATGTTTTCTTTGCCAGGATGGCCTGTGCATTGGAATTATGGGAGGCACTGCTCATCCTCTGCTGGCCCTGTGGCATCTGTCTGCTTCCTGTGCCCTGCTGTAGGCTCCTGCTCAGGGATTGTCAGACCTTTGTAGCCACTTCTGGGGCTTCCCCTGGGTCACACCTGCCCCTCAGGTTCTGTGATTAAAAAGTGCCCCCCCCCCCATCTATCTTCCTGCTGGTCCACACCTCAGCCCTTGGAACCCTAGCTGGGTCTCCCTGACTGCTCCTTGGTGGAGCCTCTGGAAAACAAATAAATGGACAGGCATTTCTTCCCATCTGCCACATTTCTTCTGTGCCACTTCCCAAGCCCCATCTTTGTGCCATGCAGTGGAGCTGGGTTTTGCAAATCAGGGTACTGGAGCCTGAAGCCTGTTGTTTAAAAGCCTCTTGCATTAGGGAACTCTTTGTTGGCAGCCTGTCCTGGGAGGATGCGTCCCTGCCCTTACCCGCACTCTCCATGGTGGGCACCTCAGCCCTGCACGTTCTGCTCCCTGCCTTCTCTCCCATTCATGGGAACCCTCACTTGATTGGCAGACCAGAAGGCTGGGCAGGTGTCCGGTGCGTGAGCTCCTCTATCAGGAGCTGTGCTTTTGTCAGAGCTGTGGAACACAAGCCACATGCGTGGGCCTAGGACCTTCTTTCTCACACAGCCTCAATTCCCTCACATCTTCTGTCACCTACCACCTTGGGCGGCTCATGCAGCCGAGCGTGTCATGCTGGTTACAACATCTGTGGTCCTCTGAAGAGGACAGAATCAGGCATGGCTTTGGGGCTTTTCAGACATGGTTCTGTCCCTTCTGGTGCTCACAGAAGTACTGGCTTCGCTGACTGTGGTTGGCACAGGACCTGGAGCTTCCTCAGCTCACTTTCTGCTTTTACCTAGCAAGATGGTCTTTGGACCTTGGGGCAGACAACTGACAAGATAAGGAGTTGCTGTTTGTTCCTTTGCCTCCTTTGGCCCCTCCAAGTGGCTTGAGAGGGAGCCTATGGCAGCTTGGTGACTGCTCCTGAAGATCTAGAGGAGCGCTGGCCTTATGTGGGGATTGCTTTAGCAGAGAGGGGCTCATCTAGCTTCGGAATGTGTCCTGATGATTACAGTGGGGCTCGTTTGAGGGGAAAGCTTCATGTCCAGCCCCTGTGTGGACCGCTGATTGACACAGGTCCAGGAAGCTCCTGTGAGCAGCGTCAGCTGGTTTCTCTCTCTTGAGAATGCTCTGTGCTGTGTTTTGGATGCGGACAAGCACGCATGTGCCCTGGCAGCTCGGCTCTAGCCATGCGCCTGCTCTTCCCAGACAGTTTTCAGTGCTGTCTTCCTAGTGGGCATTTCCGCTCTGCTCCTTCTCCCCTTATTTTCTATAATAATTAAAGATAGAGGAGCTCAGGGAGCATTCCTTGGCTCTTCTGGTTGGCCCGGCCAAGTGGCGTTGGTCCCAGGACTGTGATTTCCTCACTGTCCTAGACATTAGTCAGCGAGTGTGACTCCAGGGCCAGCTGTGGTTTAGGAAGTGCCGTGGGAGTGACTTGGCTGGAGAGCCCTGTTTGTGTGTGTTTGTTCACTTTCTGGTTCTCGGATTAGGCTCTGGCCATTTTTATTATTATTTCTTTACCCAGACTTGGTTCCCATTAGAGATGGCTGCAGCTGTCTGCCTAGGAAACCCAAAGGGCTTCTCCAGGGACCGGAGTCCTGACCTCTGTCCAGGCCCACTGCACGGCATCCGCCTCCCTCGTCGTGCTGCCATGTTTGGGGCTCTGGGCCTTCCTTGCTTTGGCTCCAGCATCTGCGGGTTCACCCAGAGCCTTCCCCCTGTAGGTAACTTTTCTCTCCGATGCCCCAGCTCCCAAAAGACCGCAAAAGCTTTTTGGAAACGGCCCCTCCCTTCTCACCATCTCCTCCACACAGGGCCAGATGCTTTTCTTCTGGGTCGGGCCCACTCTCTGTTCCTCTTGGAATGTGGCATTTGGAATAAAATCTCACCTGGGGAGGTTTCTGACAGCAACAACAGAGCTCCATTCCACCGGGGCGAGACTAATTATACAGCTAATTAATCCAACAGATGCCACTTTAAGTGCTCATTTCTTTTGCGATACGGTTGCGCGTGCACCACGTCACTGAGGCAGACTCCAGGTCCTGTTGGAAAAGGTCTTTTTGATCAAAACTTTGAGGGAGAGCATGTTCTATCCTGCCCCTTCTGTAGGCTCTGCTGATCCATCTGTGACTTTCTCCCCAGCGCTGTGCCCACAGCCAACTTCAGGGCCCTGAACATGTGTCATACCATTTGTCATCAGGCTGGTTTCTGCCTCAGTTCCAGTGTCACCCCAGAGTTTGCTGGTTAGCCTCTGATTAAGTGGTGCCTCTGGAAGTTATGGGGTAAGTGCAGCTCTGTGGGTACCTGTGCAGGGCACAGGTAGACAGCGATGAAGGGTCTCTACTTTCCCTTGCTCTCTTGTCTTTTTATTTATTTATTTTCTTGTTTCAGAACTTTTGTTTGTTTGTTTGTTTATTTATTTGTTTGTATGGCCGGCTCAGCCTGCCCTGAGGGCAGGGCTGGCTCAGCATGTGGTACTGGGGTTCGGGGATCAAACCGTGGTCCCTTCAGCCGCCCAAGCTTTCCTAAGCAGGCGCTTTAGACCACTGAGCCATCCTGCTGGGCCCCTCTCTTGTCTTTAAGGGAGGCGTATTTATGAGGAGAGTAGCTGAGGTGTGTTTCACAGGTGCCTTTTGACAGTGACAGTTAAGAGGAACAAGATGCCAGTGATTTGTAAGTGAGGCCAAATGTCTCACACCTGGGACAGAAAGGTTGTTGGACACCGAGGAGGTGGGTTAGGAAGCAGGGAGGGGGTGGTGTCTTGCTTGGTTGCTTCCTTCTTCACTGCTGTGACTGGAACAGAAAGGATGTGCAGGCGCCATGTTCTGCACGTGGCATAAATGCACGCGGCTCAGGTAAACGGTGACCGCAGACCTGAAGTGTGAAGCAGCCAGTGCCTGTGGAGTGCAGCTGGTCCTCTGGGCTTGGCGTCCCCTGGTGACGGAGCTTTCACTGGCTGACTACTCCTTGCTGTCAGTCACCTCCATCCTGAAAAGTGAACTTGGGATCTCGCTCTCATCACTGAGTGTGGAAGTGACATTTCGCCACTGAGGGGGTGGGTCACTAATGGCCTCAGTCTAGTCCCTGGTGACCTTTGACCTAGTACCTTCTTGTCTGAGCTGGTTTACTTTCTTGTACTGGGCTGCAGGGAGCAGCAGGAAGCCCTAGGATTTGGCCACACCCCCTTTGCTTTAACCTATGAGCCTCCCTAAATCCAAAGGTCTCCTTCAGGTGGTATGGTGGTAGAGGAGCCTCCCTGGTGGTTTGAAACCCTATCTCCCTTCTGATGACTGAGTGCTTGTCCCTAGCCCTGACTGCTCCCTGTATCCAGCTCCCTATTGGAGTTGTCTGACAATTGATTTTTCAGATTAGCATGGTCTGGAGAGGACCCTAAATGACTATTGCCATTAAACAGCTTTTTTCTCCTGGACTCCCCACTCTCTGTCAGGGCCCAGTTTACCTACCATGCACCGAACGAAACCCTGAGGTGGTAAACACTCTCTGGGTGCTCCTGCTGGCCTGCAGCCATTCTGTCAGCTCCTACTGTCTGCTCTCTGCCTTACTCCCTTGCAACCCCCAACTCCCTCCCCTGCAGGCTCCACCCACCCACTCCTGAAAGCCCCTGCCTCCCTGCCCTGCAGATCCCCGCCTCCCTCCCCTGCAAGCCCTGCCACCCTCCCCTGAAAGCCCCCTGCCACCCCTCACTGCCTTGGCTCCCTCCCAAGAGCTTTACTCTTGCTCCTCACAACCCACACTCCACTGAGTGATTTTTATGAGGATGAAAATCAGTCCAGACCACACCCTTGCAAAGACCCAGCAGTGGCTTTCAGCCCCACTTATGATAAAAGCCAAATGTGCTGCTGTAGTGTGCAGGCCTCTTTGTGATCTGTGCCCACCCCACCATGCTGACCTCATCCTGTAATCTCTTCCCTTGTACCTCCTACACATTAGCCACTGTGGCTTCCTGACTTTCCAGTGTGTTCCGCTTGTGCCTGCCACAGGGCCTTTGTGCCTGCTGCTCTGCTGTCTCCAAAGCCCTTCTCTGACTGTGACGTTCAGCTCAGATCAGGAGGAGTTCTTCCGGAGGCATTCTCCAACCGGGTCCTCTCACATTGCACCATCACTTACCAGCATTTACTCCCTGGCGTTGATAGCGATGCATTATTTTTCTTGTTCGTTCATTTACTTTTTGGTCTCCCCAAATTACGGGGACCATGGTTACACTTTGGTGGTTGGGTCCCTAGTGGTAATGGGGGCACCTGACTGCAGCCCAGTGAGTATTTACTGATTGGCGAAGCACCCGCAGAATGTGCCCTGGTTTCTCCCCACCCTCAAATCTCTGCCCTTGGCTTTTCATAATTCCGTGTCCAAGAGCAGATGGTGGCGTAAACTGGCTGCTCTGCTTGCACCAGGCCCCCCTGTCTTCAGCATGACTTTTACACAGAGCTTTGCTTCTGTGTAGACTGCTGAGAAACAGCTCCAGAAGGCTACAGCTTGGGTCAAAGCACTTTGAAAATGGTTCTGTATGGCTGCCCTTGGCTCACTCTCCTGAAGATCTGCCAGCCCAAGTCAGTTTGTTCTCGCAGCTGCTCCTGGCTCCCCAGTGCCCTCTTAGGGATGCTTTGCCCCTTCTGTTGATACTGTGGTGTCCACTTCTGTGGTCCTTCCCTGCCGCTCAGAGTGAGACCCTTAACAACAGGATCTACTCATGTTCATCCTGCTTCACAGCCTCGCACCCAGTGGGTGTTAGGTAGACTTGTCAGCAAGTGTCACCTGGTGATTGGATTTTAAAAGATGGTACTTGTTATTTGTGTTTTATAATGAAGATCAAACCCTGGGCCTTCACACTGAGCTACGTCTCCAGCTGTCTTTCTGTTTTATGTTGAGACAAATTTGGGCTAAGTTGCCCAAGCTAGGCTTGAACTTGCTCTCTTCCTGCTTCAGCTTCCCAGAGGGCAAGGATCATAGGCATGCAGCACAGTGCCTGGCTAGAAGATGGAATCTTCAGCCTAGGAATTTTAAGATTAGTGTCAGCCTGAAGAAAGCTATCTCATATGTTCCTGTTGAGCAGTGATGAGCCTTTTAGAACTTTTAATGATACAGACAGTCCTCTGTGGCACACATGCCGTAGATTTGTCACCAGCTCTCCTCTGTTGTCCCTTCCCTCCCCCTTGGCAAGTGTCTGTGTCTAAATGCTGCTTACTTAGACCCAAATCTGGCTTTTCCCATATACTCAAAACTATGCCTCTGGGAGCAGGACATAGTCCCGGTAACAGAGAAATTCTGCTATTTCTCCCCGCAGGCCCTCTTTGGGCCATGCCTACCTGAGCACTTTCTGTGAGCAGAAGGATGCCCTGGTGCTTTGGGGGTGGCTTTCAAACTTTGTGGACTTGGATGCAAGAAGAAATACTGTTCGCATTGGGCACCCAGCACAGACCTATGCATAGCTTCTGTGTATGGTTGATGCAGATGGTTTATGAAATGATTTCATCCTTTCTCTAGGTACTGCAGTTAGGTACCTTGTGTTCTACGGTGGGCTGCTGTGTCTTACAGCGGGGTCCATGGTCCCCTTCAGCAGGGAGTGTTACAGAAAGGTGTGTGTCTGGCCCAGGTGCCAAGGTCTGGTTTTGTTTCCTGTGACAGCTTCGCTGAGAGCCGCTGCACTGGTGGGTCCTGATGATCTCTGCAGGAAACCTTGCTACGTGGACTATGAAGAGTTACCACTTGCCGTCCTGGTGGACAGGGAGGTGGAGGGAGAAGGAAACTGCGCCCAGTTGTTAGGTCAGAAGGGGGCCGCTGGAGTTGGAGGAGCTTTGAAGAGAGTCATCCTGTAGATAGATGGGGGAGCTGCACAGGGAACAAAGACACATTTGTCCTGTTGTGTCCTAAACCTGAGGCCATCTTCCTAATCTGATGGCAGTACCTAGCACTTCCTCTCCTGCCCGTGTGCCTAAGAGAACTTTCAAATGAAAGCCAGCGATGAGTTACGCTTTATGCTGGAGTTTGGGCCTTTCTAGTGTTTCCTTAGTAAGAAGGCCTGGTCAGGTATTCTGTTAAACTATTAGTAAACATGTTACAAAACAAAAACCTAGCAAACAATTATTAGACTGTAGCAAGTGCTGTACTTGCTGAAGCAAGGGTTCTGACGGCGGAGGTTGGGGTGGAAGCAACAGTGCAAGGTGTACGGTAGCTGGGTGAGGGTGGGGCATAGCCACCCAACGAAGCATTGCTTTTGGCTTTTGGATGGAGACACGCCTTTACTGCAATCCTCGCACCCTGACTCTCTTTTTCATTGTTTCTCTGTGTTTTGAACAGTTTTGTAGTACAGTGCATGGATAAAATACTCAAACCTAACAGCTAGGGATCTCCTCAGCCCCACTCCGCTGTGGGGACTTGGTGTTTGATGCGAAGCCATCTCTGCTGTCCTTCCCTCCACACCTTTTGGCTCTGTAGACCATGCAGTACTCATCATTTGTCTTCAGATGCAGGGCTCAGTTGAGTTATTCCTCTTTTTGCAGACAAGGGTATGCCTTCCACTGGAAGCAGAAACAGCCCCAAGTAGTAGGCCCCCCCCCCCAAGCTGCTGCAGTAGAGGAGGGGCAGTAGGACACTGCTCTGGGCCCCTCAAGAAGGTATTTGGGCACCAGTTAGATGCCAGCTTCCAATCCTAAATTCTCATAAGGAAAATATGGGTGGTCTGGGTGTGTGGATGCTTACTAAGAGGTCCTGTATTATCTTTGCTGCTCCTGTTGAATGCATGGCCGAAGTCTCTTGGCCCATTGAGAGGTATCTGGATGCCTGCTCGGTAGCATGCATTTGGAAAGTAGGATATGGGGTAGAATAATACTTCAGTACAGGTTGCTTAAGCACCATCTCACAGGGAACCTGGGTTGTCCCTGAGGTTTTAAGGAGGCAAAACTTCCCCAGATTGGCTATTGGAGATGTATATGACCTAATCCCTCTGTGTTCATTGTCTGTAACACAGGCTACTAGAACTACCTGCCTAATAGGACTTCAAGCTGGAGAGTTAGATAATATATGGAATGTCTCAACAAGGGAGTAAGAGGATAGCACAAAATGTTTTTCTTTAAAAACACCAAGCTTCTGCACTCAATTTTCTGTTGTCTCAGGGAGACTACATAACTTACGTTATTGTATGATTTGGTTTTCATTAGCTTTGAACTTGACATGCTATTGGTTTGGAAGACAGAAAGGGCAGTGGGAGTATGATTTTGGTGTGGGTCACAGAGAAAATATTTCTCTTCCAAGAAAAGTAGCTGGTGTTTATTGAAATGACTTTGAGCAATGATTTAACCTTGACTGGACAATGATGACCTTGTGTGAAGGACAAGGGCTTGGACACATCCCCGAGTTTTTTTCAAGCACTCCGAGTGTATTTTTGCAGGACTTTTTTTTTTTTTTTTTTTTTTAAAGTGATACCTTTGCCACTTCCCTAAGCCATAGAGCAAGAAGTAAAATCTGTATACAATGTAGAAAATCACCCAAGTCCAGCTATATTTTTGTTACTCTTTGTTTAACCGCCTTGTGGAGAAGTACCTGCCACCATGAAGTTACTTTTGTGGCCATAATCTTATAATGTTGCCCTGCATATCCTGTGGTATCAGTATTTCTCTCTTTTCTTTTTTTTCCTTGTCTTTTTGAGACATTGTGTCACTGTGCTGTTCAGGCTGGCCTTGAACTCACTTTCGTAGGCCAGGCTGGTCTCAGACTTGCACCGATCCTCCTGCCTCAACCTCCCAAGTGCTGGTATTATGGTGTGTGCCACCATACCCGGCCCTCATTTTTTTTTTTCTTAATTTTATTTTAGTACAGGGTCTGCAGGATGTACAGGATCTTAGTATTGAACTCATAGTGACCCTCCTGTTTACAGCCTCCCAAGTGCTGGCATTGCAGGTGTGTGCCACCATGCCCAGTCTCAACTGCTGTCTCAGTGTGCCCTGGGGGGAGCAGGACAGGCATAGCAGGCCCCGAGGAATCAAATACCCACCCACTCTAACCCCTGTGTCTGCCTAAGCAGTGTTTCATTTTTAAACAAACTCCTGGCAAGCATCTCCAACCATATTTCTGTTTCTCTTACTTGACTAGAATTGGAAGTGAGAATTTAGGCTCAGAAATAGGTGTAGTGGGCCCAGCGGGATGGCTCAGTGGTCTAAAGCGCCTTCTTAGGAAAGCTTGGGCAGCTTCAGGGACCGCAGTTCGATCCCCGGCACCACATGCTGTGCCAGCTCTGCCCTCGGGGTGGGCTGAGCCAGCCATAAAAATGAGTGAATAAACAAAACAAAGGTTCTGAAACAAGGAAAAAAAATAAATAAGAAATAGGTGTAGAGTACATAGCACGGAGAGCTATCGTCCTTCTTACGTCATCCCCCTACCATCATATGTGTGTATATTCTGATTAAAGCTAGTGCATACTCACTCTAAAAAATCAAACCAGGTAAAAATGAAACAGCAGTGAAACTGTGATGCAGACATGCATGATACAGAGGACCGAAGAAAAGAAAATGAAGCTCTAATTAAAACCGGAGTGCATTTGACGCTGGTGTCTTCTTAGGTTTTATATTTGGGCCTGTGTGTGTTCTGTCACCTTGTCTTTACGTAGACTGTTGTCAAGGTAGGGGGCAGCCTCTGGACACCAGCAGTGTTGGCTGGCACTGCACACTTGCTGTCCCCACCTTGCCGAAGTGAGTTCACTTGCATTGACAACATAGTGTCAGTGACATGACACTGCCTTAGGAGTCTTCCTTTAATGTTTACATTTGTGTCCTCGCTTGTGGCTGTGCCTTCTCAGGCTCCAGGTCACCTTAGCAAGCACCTGTGGTCAAGGATGCAAAATGGTTTCCATGGCAACCATTTGTGAGCCATTACTTTCAAATATTCCAAAATTTTTCTTCAGCAGAAACTTCCAGCCTCTGCTCCACTGCTCCCCTCATCGTCTTGTCCCCTTCCCTTTGCCCTTTCTTTGCCTTCTTCTTTTCTTTTTCTTTTATAATTTGCATCCTCCTCTCTTGTACACTGGAAATGAATCTCTTTGGCTGCTCGAATCGTGGGTCTCCTTCTGCCCCCTGGTGAAAGGTGGTGCTTCTACTTCCTCTTGTTTTAATGAAATATACGACTCATGCAGCATCTCTGATTACAGCTCTGAGTCAACAAGTGGGAGGAGATGCCTCCTTCCTGATTTAAAAGAAGCTAAAGTTAATAGGAAACAATCACCTGTGTCATCCATAACTATGTACAGAGTAGGTGCCCAAGAGAGCCCTCACCATGTTCTTTGCCTGCCCCGTGAGGAGATCATGAGGAGCAGATTTGGAAAGCAGACCTGAAAAGCAGAGCCACTCCTTGCAGTTTGGATGGGGTATCAGATGGGCAGGAGGAGGACCAGGTTCTGGCAGCCTGTGTCTTCTGCCCACGCACAGAGCTTCGGAGGGTGCATCCCCCCATGTGCTGGGAAATACCTATGAAATGCAGTGTCAGTGAGGGACAATAACACATGAAGGTTGCAAATTCGAACACAAATGAAGAAATGCAAAGGAAGGTTTTGCATAGCGACACTTATTTCCTGTGTGGTAATTATTGCTATCAAATATGATATTGTTATGTCCGGGATGTAGAGTAGGGCCAAATCATTACTCCTTACACCCCGTTTTACATTTTATTGCTATTACATGCAAGTCTTTTGCATTCTGTGCCCTCCTGTGAGTAACAAATCTGTCATTTCTTCTGGATGTAACTATAATCATCCTCATCTTGGCAGACCTTACCTTTGTTTTCTTCCCTGTTAGGTCTTACATTTTTCAAAATGTGTCGAGATCTTATCTGTTGTTCCCTGTTGGCCATAGCTGAAACAGCCAAGTGCAAGCTTTGTTTCATAGGCATACCATTGTGTGTTACCTTTGCCTTCTTGTTAGTCCTTTAAGGTTTTTTTTTTTTTTTTTTTCTTTTTCTTTTTCTCAATGTAGTTTTTTGTACAGTATCTCACTACATAGCCCAGGCTCCTAATGATCCTCCTGCTTTCAGCCTTTCCAGCGCTGGGATTACAGGGCTGAGTCACCACACCCAGACTCCGTAGCGGGACGGGTTTCAAACCCCGGCCCCTGCACTTGCCTAAGCAGGCACTTAGTTGGCTGAGTGATCTCACTGGTCCTCAATTCTTTAAGTTTTGAGGCTACCTTGCCATTGTACAAGGAGCTCGTATCCTGGTCACCAGAGTCTTGGGTCTTTGGCTTCTTGCCTCTGATTGGCTTCATGGAGCGGGGATACAGGTAGTAGCCGTGTGCAGCTGTTCTTGTTGTTTTCAAAAATGCTACTTTTGTGTCTTTTTTTCTAAGTCCTACTTTTTTTTTTTTGTTGTTTTGTTTTGTTTTGTTTTTTGAGACAGGGTCTCACTGTAGTGCAGATTGGCATTGAACTTGCTTATGAACTTGCTGGCCTCAAACGCAGGGTGACCCTCCTGCCTGCGCCACCATGCCTCATTTCCTGCTAGTTCTTAATAGTGAAGATTTTTTTTAATATGTGCAGAGGAATTTTCATTAGAAAAAAAATGTTTTATTTTAAAAATCAGATACCACTTCTCTTCCTTGGGATAATCTAAAGTGGCTGGAGGAAAAAAAAAAAAGAGTGGCTGGAAACTCTTCTTGTAAGGTGTAAATCTGTTATATTTTCCCCCTCTTTTTCTCCTTCCTCCCTTCCCTCCTTCCTATGTAGTCCCCTCGCTTCCCTCTTGTTGCAGGGTCTGAAGCCCCCCCGCCCCCCAGTTGCTGCCACTGCGAAGTTCACGCCCGCCTCGGTTCCCACAGCTGATGGGGATTATATCAGCTTGGTTTAGCAGTCTCATTTTCTGTTCCCAGTGCACACTTGTTTTAATGTGTTTCAGTTAATGAGGGAGAAGAGAGAATGAGGTGTCACCGTTGATACACAGACAGCTTGTGTGGAGGCCCTGTCTCAGCCTGTGTGGCCATGGCTATCCTAGGGGAAAAAGTCCCACAGGGTGTAGCCACCTTTTCAGAACACCGTATTTCAGGGCTAAGGCAAATGAATGTTTATTTCGTATAAGATGCTTACAGAATCCTTCTTACATCCTTTCTCTTTTCTAGATTTGTCTTAATGTAATGATAAAAATATGACTTGGCTTAGAGCTTGGGGTGCAGGCCAGAGCCAGCCTTTCCCGGTTTGGTTCCTTTTACCAGCCTTTGGCCCCTAGGGGGACCCCCTCCTGCAGGAAGGGCCAGTTCATTCAAGAGTCATGCTTATGTGTGGGATTCTGAGTCTGAAGTAGGCATAAGAATTTGTATTTTAGGAAGGTGGGCATAGGGTGCAAGTTTGTAATCCTAGCGTCTCGAAGGCTGAGGCAGCAGAGTTGGAAATTGAGCCCAGCCTGGGAAATTTAGCAACCTAGCGAGATGCTGTGTGGAAAATAAAGGGCTTGAGATGGAGCTTGGTGTGGAGGCCCCAGGTTCAACCCCCAGTATCCACTCTACAACCCCCTACCACCCAAGAAAGGAAAAGGAATTTGTATTTCCTGATCCGTGGGCCAGAACAGTGTTGCTGATGAGAGAGGTAGAAGAGACTTCGGGGGTCTGGCTGGGTGGTGACCTGCTTTCTGTTTGTTCTGGAGGAGTCGGGGCTGAGGTTGGGGGCTAGTCACCCCAGAGGAAAAGTTCCTGCTGTTCCCGAGTTAGGGCTCCTAGGTAGCTGGGTCCTGCCTGGAGCAGGCAGGGAGGTGGGATTGGGCACGTGTCAAAGAAAGCAGGCGCCAGGCATGCTGGCTGGGGGGCTGGGGGATCCCCCTGATTCTTGTGGTCCTCTGCACCTGCACTGGGGGTGGGGGCCGTGCACCCTCCCTCCCTCCCTCCCTCCCTCCCTCCTCCCGTCCTTCCCCCCAACTCTCTTTTTCTCTTTGCTGGCACTGGCTTGAGCTCTGTCTCTGCACTGTGTGCCCTAAACAGTTAAACCTGTTGCCTGGCCTTGGCACAGTGCCAGCCCCACGGGGCACAGCAGGCTGGAGGCCCCCAGCGCATCCCAGCTTCCCGAAGGCAAGGCAGCCGTGGGTTTCAGCAGGAATTAAACAATTACTAGGTCTTAGTCCTCCCCACCTTCCGTGGATTGACTCTATAAATTGTCAGCCTGTTGACATTTTAATGCGAATTATGTCATGTGGTATCCCCTTTGATTTCAACATGCCTCAGTTTGTAAATACATGAGCCACTCAAAGGCTTGTGGTTAGTGTACACTCCGGAGGCCTCGGGGTTTTTGGTGGGGAAGAGAGTACTGCAGAGAGCACAATGCTGGGAGCGTGCCTGGTGTGGAAGGCCTTCCCAGTCCCCTGGCGGCTTGGAGGGGTGCGGGCCCTGCTACTACCAGCCTGCGCCTGGGGTCCTGGCAGTGCCACTGTCTCCAGGTTTTTTTTTTTTTTTTTTTTTTTTTTTTTAATGGGTACATTGATGACAGAGGATTTCCCCATGTCACCTTGTCACCCCATTCTTTTTGTTGCATATGACATCACTTCCTGTGTCAGCAGCACCTGGAGGAGAATCGACTGCTGGATTCCAGGCCAAACCTGGAAGGCACCCGGGCATTGGCTGGAGCAGGGGTTTCTCTGGAAAGGACTTGGTTGTCCCTGTGGGAGAATGAACAGAGGCGATTGTCAGGGTGAAGCTGAGTAAGAAGGAAGGAGAAAGGACATAGTGGAGGAGCCGGGAATGATACTGCACAATTCCAACACCAGAAGACCAAGGCTGGAACATGTAGGGCTGGGGCCCAGCCTGGATAACATAGCAATTCAGTGAGACCTTGTCCTGCGCGCGCGCGCGCGTGTGTGTGTGTATGTGTGTGTGTGTGTGTGTGTGTACACATACATATGTACATACTGAGGATAGAACTCAGTGCAACAGCCTTGGGGTTCAACTCTCAGGAAGAGTGGGGAGAAAAGATTCCTGGGAGGAAACAGAAGACTTGTTAGTTTTCTAGGAGAGTTGAGTGGAAACTTGGAGATATTGATTGCTCAGATGTTAAACATTAAATTCAGGGGATGACATCTTGCTTTGGAGAGGGAGTATTTTAGTGAGAACAGCTGAGAAGTCCCAGGCCTGGCCTCTTCTGCAGTTCACTGCCCCAAGTCCTATGTTTCTGCCTCCTGACCTCCTTATTTGAGCTTTTCCTTTCAAGCCCATGCCCCGGAGGAGCCACTTGGTGCCTCAGCAGTCCCTTATGTGTAGGATGTCAGTGCTCAGAGAAGGGAGACTGAGACCTGGTGTGATGGCGTGTGCCCTCCTGGGGCAGAGGCAGGAAGGTCACTGTGAGTTTAAGGGCCTCAGAGTGAGTTTGAGGCCAGCCTGAACTGTAGAGCGAAACCCTTTCTGAAAAGGACAGGAAAGAAAAGGGAGACTGAGCCATTCTGAGGTCTGCTGGGTTGTGCTGAGAGGAGGTCTGCCGGGGAGGACAGTAAGAATTGCTAGGCCCTGCAGATGCACTGCAAGATGGGTAGCGGCTCTCTGGTTGTGCTCAAGGGCCAGGACGTGTAATCTTCCCTCATCTGAATACGGCTACTGCTGCGCCTGCTGTCGGTGCTGGAATTTGGCCGGCTTACAAAAAATGTCATGGGATCTTTAGTGGCCATGGGTGGGCAAGACCTATTTCCCACGTGCTGAGTAATTCTGGTTTCATGTGTGAATAATGACCATGTTAAAGCAATTAGAGCTATACGTAATAAAAAAAGCAAGAAGGGACCCAACTTCTGGTGATCAGAAAGACATGTCCAGTGAGAAAGTACTGGTAACTTCCACGGGGGTTTTCATTGGATTCTGTGTTTTGGCACATTTTTGAGGCATTCTCAGACAAGAGCTTGAAAAATGAAATTACTACATATCCCTTCTTTTGCCTATTCCATAGGTTTATGTGGCTTGAATTACTTGGTAAGAAGGGGGAGAGACTGAGATGTGAAAATACATATTTTCCATTGGATACTATGAAAATTGTATTTTTTTTTATTGTTTAAATTTAACACGGGTTATATTACATATTTTCATCATCAGATCAGTTTAGATTAATACATATAGGTATATAAGATTGATCAAACAATTGAACATTAATCCTTCTAAATCAATATTATTATCTTTTTTTTCTTTTCCCCTTTATTTTCTTTGAAAGTTGACATATTGCATAAGTCCTCACAATCGTTCTACAGAGTACAGTGTGTGCGCATGACTTACCTCCCTATTGATGTTGCTTAGAAAAAAAAAAAGGAAAAGAATATACTTATCTTTGGACTAAGAGGAAGCAGGTACATATACAGTCAAATGTTCTGCAATTGCAGTGGGCCACCAGTGAAGCTTGTGATGTTGGAAGCTGTTGAATCTAAGCTGCCTAAAGCTCGTCTCACCAATCTAGCTCTGTGCTTCATGCATTGTAATTAAGCATTTTTTTTTTTTTT
>PVJA010040652.1:0-18386 GCA_004027025.1 Myocastor coypus | reverse complement strand
CGGGGCGAGCCAGCCACACTGCCATGTCGTGCTGAGGGACGTCCCCGACCCAACATTGAGTGGTACAAGAACGGTGCCCGTGTGGCCACTGCGCGTGAGGACCCACGTGCACACCGCCTGTTGCTGCCCAGTGGCGCCCTCTTTTTCCCACGCATCGTGCATGGGCGCCGCGCGCGGCCGGATGAAGGCATCTACACTTGTGTGGCACGGAACTACCTGGGGACTGCGGCCAGCAGAAACGCCTCTCTAGAAGTAGCAGGTGAGAGACACTGCCAGAGCCTGTGAGAGGCGGGAGCACACGTGGTGGTCCCACTGAGAACCAGTCTCAGGGGTCTCAGCTTAGTCCGACCTTCCAGCTCGGAACCTAACCTCCGCCTTTGAACTCCATGGCCCATACCATGGCTAGGTTTGACTCTAGCCGTACATTTTTTTTAAGAGCTGTTTTATTTTTTTTATTACTTTGAATAATAAATAACAATGTGACAGTTTCAAAACACATTTAGTAGTACATTTCCAATACTTGATACAATGTATGTCCTACTAGTTATACAGAGCACAAGGTGGAGACATTATAATTTTTCTAATCATTATTGGTATGAAAAATTTTTTTCTTATTGAACTAAGAGAAAGCAGTTGTATACATAATCCAGTGTTCGATAATTGCAGTGGGTTGTTGGTAAAACTGGCAATGCTGGAAGCTGTTGATTTAAGCCTTTTACAGCTCAGCATTCTAATCTAGCTTTACCTTTTATGCCTTGTGGTTAAACTTTTCTGCTGGATGGTAAAGGGCAAGTTTAAGCAAGACCTGTATAGCAAAATATGTAACTTTTGTATCTCCCAAGGTCAGTCAAATGCCCTCAGAATTTGCTTTGGAACCATGTACAGTGCTTTGTAGAACTGTGGTTGGTGTCAGCTGTCTGGATGAGTCACGGCCTTTGCTTGACCAGTTTGCTCTCTGTGAAAGCCTGAGAGAATGTTTTCTCTCTAGGCAACTCTCTTTTGGCACACTATACACCTTCAATCCCTTTCCTCTGTAGCCCTGTAATCTTCTTGAACAGAAAATTTGGGAAACCACTGAGTCATAGGATGTTATAGCACAGATTCTCTAGCTGGGCGTTTTGAAAACTGGGCAAGAAGCCCCTGGAGACAACACCCCCCAGGTGTCATCACCCAGTTACTTCATGCCAGACTATTTACTCTTCTGAGCTTTCTTCCCCCGTGACCCTCTTCTTTCTCCTTAGTCCTCCGCGAAGACTTCCGGCAGTCTCCCGGCAATTCAGTAGTGGCCGTAGGGGAGCCTGCAGTAATGGAATGTGTGCCCCCCAAGGGCCACCCAGAGCCTTCTGTGACTTGGAAAAAGGATGGTGCAAGGCTTAAGGAAGAGGAGGGAAGGATCACGGTGAGAGCTGGGCCATAGGCAGTGGCCTGGGACATCGTCTCAAAAGAGAAAAGCCTGCCTCTAAGGGTCCTCAGACCTGACCAGAAGGTCTCCATGTTGCGATGGCAGGAGATTTGAGATCAGGGCATCGTGTAGAGAGAAGCTGAGAGCCAGCTGTGGCATGAGAGAAGAAGGTTGGGTGGAGCGGATGTAAGAGAGGCGAGAACAGGCAGTGTACACCTGTAAACCCAGGCTAAAGCAGGACGGCTGCTTCCGAGTTCCAGGCCAGCTGGGGCTACTTAGTGACGCCTTGCCTTAAGAGACCAAAGTGTAAAAGAAAATTAAAAGTGAAGAAAACAGATGAGTGTGAGCTCCCAGGGGCCACATGTCCCATATGTGGTTCAATTTGTAGGTTGTTTTCATGGGCTCACTATGAGAACCAATTAAGTGTTGCGCGCACAAGCACACACATAAACTATTTTGGCGGCTATACGGGATCAACATTACTGTTCTTACTCGGCAGATACGGGGAGGAAAGCTGATGATGTCACACACATTCAAGAGTGACGCCGGGACCTATGTGTGCGTGGCCTCCAACATGGCGGGAGAACGGGAGAGTGGGGCAGCTGAACTTGTGGTACTGGGTAGGCACCGGGAGCTGTGGAGTTAAGGGGTGGGCAGCCCAGGAAGGAAGTCGCTGTGCAGGCACCCTGACTGGCCACTGGCTCCACTCTGTAGAGCGTCCCTCATTCCTGCGTAAACCAGTAAACCAGGTGGTCCTGGCTGATGCCCCTGTGAGCTTCCTATGTGAGGTGCAAGGAGATCCTCCGCCCCATTTACGCTGGCGAAAGGAGGATGGGGAACTGCCCGCCGGCAGGTGAGAGGCCCCTGCCTTCTACCTGTAGGAAGCCCTTGTAGTTCAAGGGATTTTGCTGCCCTATAAAGCGGGAAAGCAGATCCTCCGTGTCCCTGTTCCCCAGGACCTACGGTCCTAGTCCCATGCAGTCGCCACTGTGTCAGAGTCTTGCCTTGTCTTTCTGTACCTACTGAGTCCCGCTTTGCCTCTGCACTCTGGCCTTGGCCGAGGGAGCAAGAAGGGCCCTGCGGCTGTGGCCAACCTAGCTTGGGGGCGGGGAGTGGAGCAGGTATGAGATCCGGAGCGACCACAGCCTTTGGATTGGGCGTGTGAGCGCGGAAGACGAAGGGACTTACACCTGTCTGGCGGAGAACAGCGTGGGCCGCATCGAAGCCTCGGGCTCCCTCAGCGTTCACGGTGAGGCCTCAAACGGGACTTTGGGCAGCAAGGGCAAAGTGAGGGTAGGTGGAGCGTGGGCTGGAGGGAGGAGCCTGGGACAGGGAGCACAGCGCAAATGTGGGCGGGGGACACAGGAGACGGCTGCAAGGAGAGGCGCTTTGAGCAAAAGCCAGGGGTGGGCTTCTCTCTCCTGGACCCTTCCTCTCCCTCCGCAGTTCTACTGAGTCCCTGTTCCTTATCTCTTCTTCCTAGTCCCGCCCCAACTGGTAACCCAGCCCCAGGACCAGGTAGCAGCTCCTGGAGAGGATGTGGTTTTCCAGTGCGAGACCAAAGGAAACCCCCCACCTGCCGTCTTCTGGCAAAAGGAGGGGAGCCAAGTAGGTGGCCCGCTCCGAGGCCCTGTCCGCCGGCTCTTCCTGTGGGGCTTAACCTTCCTGCTCTACATTCTGTAAACTTAGCGCGTTTGAGTCACATTTGATATCATACCCACTAGAGGTCTTTGTAGGTTGTTTGGGAAGATGAATCAAGAAAAATGGACATACCTGCGCCTGCCTGGCAAATGGAAGGTCCTGAGTTCAATCCCTAGCACTGCAAATAAATAAATAAATAAATAAACAAACTATTCTGCTCATAAAAATAACACAATAAAATATTTAGGTAATAAGGGGTGGTCCAGAGTGGTAAATCTTTGGGGAATCTTCTCATTTTGGACAAAAGAATGCAACTCGTCCAATTAGATCCCTCCCCCAGGCTTTTTGGGCCTTGGCTTTTGAACATTGCATAATCCTCTAGAAAGCAAGTGTTTAATTGGAACACAATTTGTTCTTGCTACTATCACCACCTGTTCCAGAGGAAGCTCACAGTTATCCCCTCTGTATAAACAAACCAATCACAGATCATATACTCACGGGAGGAACACTCACCGAAGCCACATCAGTAGCTCCCTCTAAGGCAAAGATGAGAATTTTGCTACTAGGAAACAGGGTCAGTATAATAAAATAAGCCTGCTTTTCTCCCCTAGGATTTTGAGTGTGTCTCCTAAATCCACAGTCACAAGTTTCCAACGTTTCTAGCACTGGTTTCTGGTGTATTTATTATAATTAGACTATCACAGCAGTGCAGACAAAGATGACGGTAGAGGTAGGAACAGGTGTCCATCAGAGACCCGGATCTGATTTCCTACCTTCCGTGTAGTTAGCTGCCTAAAGTAAAATAGCAAAACCAGAAAGACATTTAATTCTCTTAACTGCCCTGTAAGAGTCAAATCGGCAGAAAGTGAGGCTTAGGTTTGCTGTTTGCCAACCAGAAAGTCATAGGGGGAAGTTGTCCTCAAAGTAGTCTAGTAAAATGTCTTTGTCCTTGTAAGGAGACTACCATCACTGCAGCAGCTGGGGGCGGTGTGAGCTAGATGCACAGGGATGTCCGGATTCCCAGGAGCGGGCTTGGGGAATGGTCCCTGCCTGGCTAGGGCTCACAGCCTCTCTTGTTTCCTTGTTCTATCCCAGGTCCTGCTTTTCCCTAATCAGTCCCTTCAGCCCATGGGGCGCTTCTCGGTCTCTCCCAGAGGCCAGCTCAACATCACTGAAGTGCAGAGCGGGGATGCTGGCTACTATGTGTGTCAGGCTGTCAGCGTGGCTGGCAGCATCCTGGCCAAAGCCCTGTTGGAGATCAAAGGAGGTATTTGCTCGATGAGAGTGCTGGACCCTTCGTCTGGAAGGACATGGCCTTAAAAGCTCAGTTTCTTTTAAAAATAGCCTGGCAGGGGTGTGGGGTTTTCCTTAAAGGTTGTAATCCAGGAGTAGAAAGGTCCCAGGCCCCCTTGGGTCACCAGGCAGACTGGGAGTGGGGAGGCAGAAGGAAGCTGAGGAGAATAAGGGACCGGTCGCCCGACCCTAGACTCTTCCCCTGAGATGCCCAAGTTCTTCCTCTCTCAGCCTCCTTGGATGGGCTGCCTCCCGTCATCCTCCAGGGACCATCCAATCAGACCCTGGCTCTGGGCTCCTCTGTGTGGCTGCCATGCAGAGTGTCTGGGGACCCTCAGCCCAGCATCCGATGGAAGAAGGATGGGCGGTGGCTGCCTCGGGACGACCTGCAGTTCAACCTAATGGCCAACGGCACCCTGTACATCACGAGGGTACAGGTGAGCTTCTCCCCCAGGGCTCTTGTAACAGAACGGCAAGCTGGTCCGTTTTCCCAGCATCTAGTAAGTATCCCCCTGGGCCTCTAACCCTATTTCTTTCTTTCTTTTTTTTTTTTTTGGCGGGACCGGATTTGAACTTAGGACCTTGCACTTGCCAGGCAGGCACTTGTGCCACGGAGCCATCTCCCCAGCCCCTGACCCTATTTCTTTCCTTTCCTTTTTTGGGGAATCACTTTTTTCTTTCTTTCTTTTCTTTTTGGTATTCAACCTAGGACCTTGTGCTCACTAGGCAGGTGTTGTGGTGCAGAGCTACATTCCGGGCTCATCTAACCCCATTTCTTTCCCTGTGCTCTCTCAGACTTTCTAAAGTATTCAGCACCTTCTCCATCCCTCTGTTACCTGCCTCTACCCCTCACCCCACCTTGCTCCACTCCCAGTGTCCTGTGCTCTACCCTCTCCTACAGGAGATGGACATGGGTTTCTACAGCTGTGTGGCCAAGAGCTCCGTAGGGGAGGCCACCTGGAGTGGCTGGCTTGGGAAGCGGGGTGAGTTTCTTCTTTGTTTCCTTGTTTTGCCAGCAGCTTGCTTTCGACCTGCTTCAAAGGTAATCAATAACTCGCCAAGCCCCAGGGCTAATTTTATTTTCCCAGATGCCATGGCCATGGTGGTGGGGAAGGGAGGCAGATGTGAGTAGAATTTACGCTGTTGCTCTATGACCGTGGCCACTGCCACAGTTCCACAGCTCCTCTGGGAAGGAGACAGGATACACTGGGGCCATCTTTTTCCACCTTTCTACTTAATGATTAATCTACCACTGCAGAAGATTGGGGAGCATCTCTAGATCCCCCTACAGAACCCACTACCCCTCCGGGGCCTCCCTCTCAGCCAGTGGTGACTGAGATCACCAAGAACAGCATTACTTTGATCTGGAAGCCCAATCCAGAAGCTGGGGCCACAGTCACCTCCTATGTGATAGAGGCCTTCAGGTATGGAGAGAGTTCTGAATGAAACTTGGACAATTAAAAGGAGGGCAGCCTATGCCCTTTGGGTCTTGGCTACTGTGGGGAGGGATTCTTCAGTTCCCTCTCCCAAAGAAAGGAGGCAGTAGAGTTCCACAGACAATGGGTGAGGTGGAGCAGACAGGTTGGAGGTTCCTGGCTTAGAGGTAACCCTGTCACCGTATCACTGCTGTAGCCAAGCAGCTGGGAACACATGGCGGACAGTGGCAGATGGTGTGCAGCTGGAGACACACACGGTCAGCGGTCTACAACCCAATACTATCTACCTGTTCCTGGTACGAGCTGTGGGAGCCTGGGGCCTCAGTGAGCCCAGTCCTGTGTCTAAGCCTGTCCGCACCAAGGGTAAAGTCAGAGTCCCTGGGCTGTGGGGATGACGTGTAATACATACAAGATCCCCTCCCCAAACTCCAACACTATGAAAGATCAGAGTTCTTTCATCCTATGCTAGGTCTGGAATAGGTCATGTGTCCTTCTCATAATGGGGACAAGAAAGGGAGGAGGGAAGGTGGGTAGGCATTCATTTCGGTAGCTGCTCATTTCTGTGCCTCTTACCCATGGATAATAGGCTATTCAGTCTAGAAGGGACCTTGGGGGTCATCTTCATGTTAGAAATGAGGAATGCAGGCCTTTGAGAGAGGCATCTGTAGTTACACAGAGAACACTCTTGTTAGCTGGATACCTAGGCCCACCTCTGCAAATACCTCCCCTGAGCAGCCCCCGCCTGACTCTGGTGACGTGCTCTGTGTGTTAGGATAGGGTAGGGCACAAACTCCTTCTCAGACTTGTCTCCTTGTCTTTGCTGGCCCTGCTGAGTGGGCTCTTTGATCAACAGACAGCAACCCATCCAGGCCAGTGGAGGACCCGTGGAGAGGCCAGCAGGGCCTGGCTGAAGTGGCCGTGAGAATGCAGGAGCCCAGAGTCCTTGGGGCCCGGACGTTGCAGGTGTCCTGGACAGTGAGTGTGGCATGGGATGAGGTTAAGGGTGAGGAAAATGGAAGAGGACACGAGGGCACCCAAAATGGGGCGGGGAGGAGAGCTGAGTGGCTACAGCAGGTCATGGGAGGGGCTGAGGATCCTGTGGCCCTAGCCTCCCACTCTGGGTCACCTCATGTCCTGTAGGTGGATGGCCCAGTCCAGCTGGTACAAGGTTTCCGGGTGTCTTGGAGGGTAGCAAGCCCTGTTGGGGGGAGCTGGACAGTGCTAGAGCTACAGACCCCAAGCCAGCAAAGTACTGTGCTAAGAGGACTACCTCCAGGGACCCAAATCCAGATCAAGGTGCAAGCACAAGGCCAGGAGGGGCTGGGGCCTGAAAGCCCCTTTGTGAGCAGCAGCATTCCTGAGGAGGGTAAGGAGGGCCACAGAACTGTTGACAGGGGGAGGCAGGGTGGAGGGGTGTTTGCAGGGGAGAGGAGGGGGGTGGGTGGGTGGGAGGGAGGGAGGGAGGGTTGTCTCTCAGGACCCTAGGCTGTAAGAGCAGAAAGGAGGAGACGAGACAGCTTGCCTTGACTGTTGGCGTCCTGGTCTTGTTCCACCCTGGCCCAGCGCCCAGTGGTCCGCCGCAGGGAGTGATGGTGGCTTTAGGAGGTGATGGAAACAGCAGTGTCACTGTGTCCTGGGAGCCTCCTCTGCCCTCCCTGCAAAATGGGGCCATCACTGAATACCAGGTACTGCGCAGGGTTTGAGAAGAGTCTGGCAGGGAAGGGCACCGGGGCGGGAGCACCCATGCCGGGGATTCGTGTGGGCTGGGGTGAGGCTGGGATGTGCCAGAGTGTCAAGGTGTTGTCTGCATTGCTGACCGATACTCTTCAGAGCCTCAGGTCTCCCACGGGGTGGGAATCCCACCCACCCCTGACTCTAAACCCGGTTCTTGGCCTCCCTAGATTTGGTGCCTGGGCAACGAGAGCCGCTTTCACCTCAACCTGTCTGCAGCAGGCTGGGCGCGCTCGGCGACGCTGCGGGGACTGTTGCCCGGTCTGCGCTACCAGATCGTGGTGGCGGCGGCCACGGGCGCGGGCGTGGGCGTGGCCAGTGCCCGGGTGCCGGTGCAGCTGCGTGAGTCGGGCGGTGGGCGTGGGGGGTTGGGGCTGGGAAACGCCCGCGGGGCGAGAGGAGCAGCGCCTGCTCAGCACCCGGGTTTTGGGCCCCTCCTCCCTCCCCTCCCTGCCCCCGACAGCATCCCCGCCGGGATCGGAGCCGGGCCTCGAGGTGGGCCGGGGGCCGGCGGAGCGGCTGGCGAGGGTGCTGCGGGAGCCTGCCTTCCTCGCTGGGAGCGGCGCCGCCTGCGGGGCGCTGCTGCTCGGGCTCTGCGCCGCCCTCTACCGGCGCCAGAAGCAGCGCAAAGAGCTCAGCCATTACACCGGTGAGCGCCGGGCTGGGGCGCACCCCGGGGCGGGACAGGGCAGGGCTGGAGAGGGGCAGGACCTGGCTAGAGGAGTGTGGTTGGGATCCCAGGCAGTAACCTGTGAGCCGGGTTCGCAGTGGCAAGAAGGGTCCACTGCAAGGCGGCGACCTGATTTCCGATACTCCCTAGTGAAGGCATCTCTGCAGAGATGCTGAAGTCCCAGAGGTTAGTGGTTTCCGATTGAGGCTGCCTGTAGGAATTATTTGGGGAGCTTTAGAATAGTTCTGAGACCCGAGTCCGGACGCAGTTTACAGTGGACTTGGGAGCCGGCCGATGAGTGCCCAAGCACGTGGGTGCTTCCGAGCCCATCTCATTCCCCTCTTCTTTCTCCTATGGGTTCCTTTTCGGAAGCCTCCTTTGCCTACACACCTGCAGGTAAGCCTCCTCTGCCCCAGCGGGGTTCAGAGCCCCACTACTGGCCCGTTTTTCACTGGTTCTCCTCCTCATCTTCTCCAGCATCCTTTCCACACTCAGAGGGCCTCTCTGGAGCCAGTTCCAGGTAACTTTCCTAACTGCCTCGCAAGGATAACTGCCTCCACCGAGCCTGCACCTCCCTCCGCGGCAAGCCTTCCTGCCTCCCTGATGAGAGTCTCCAGCTACCCCCCACCCCAACGCCGCCATGACCCCGCCTTCCGGTTTTCCATCCTTGACTCTCACCTGCTCCCCTCCCAGGCCACCGATGGGCCTCGGCCCTGCCTCCTACCCGTGGCTGGCAGACTCGTGGCCCCACCCTTCTGGAAGCCCTTCAGCCCAGGAACCCAGGGGAAGCTGCCGCCCTGGCAACCCTGACCAGGAGGACAGATATTACAATGGTGAGACGTTCTAATTCCTTCAGGACGCCCCCAACCAGCCTATTGGGGGAAGACTGCAGAGCCCCAGTCTTCCTGAGGTTGGTCTTGGATGGGGGTGGGTGTGTGATGGGGGGCAGACCTGACCTTTATTTACCTTGTCTTGGTGGAAGGTCCTGAGTGGGGGGGGGTGATCCTCTAGGTTCCCCCTCGGGCCTCCTTTCTCTTGTCGTCCTCTGTTTTTCTGTCTCTGTCCCCTGCCTCCTCCCTTGGGCCTTCTTCTCTCTCTTCCTCAGAAGCAGGAATCTCCCTATACCTGGCTCAGACTGCCCGGGGCACTGCTGCCCCTGCTGAGGGTCCTGTCTACAGTTCCATTGACCCAGATGGGGAGGAGCTGCAGACCTTCCATGGGGGATTCCCCCAACATCCATCTGGGGACCCAGGCACCTGGAGCCAGTATGCTCCCCCGGAATGGAGTCAGGGGGATGGTGGTATGGCCCCATTCCTTACACCCCCATTTTAGCCCTCCCCAGAGTCCCCTGCACCCTGGCATTCTAGCACCTCTCCCAGCCCTTGTCTTGTCTCTGGCTGGTTCCTGTTATCCTCACCTGCTGTCCTCAGGAGCCCGGGGAGGCAAAGCAAAGCTTCTAGGAAAAGCTGTGAAGATGCCCTCTCTGCACTGGGCAGAAGCCCTGCCACCACCTCCTCCCTCCTGTGAACTGGGTTGCCCAGAGGCGCCTGAGGAGGAGCTGGAGGGCAGGTAAGCATGCTGCCTGCTGCAGTGCCCCCTGTGCGGACCCCTCAGGTCTTCTGGGATACAAGGCGCAGAGAGGCTGGTGGGGGGGGGTGTGTGTGGCAGTAGCAAGAGCAAGACATAGGTCCGGGAACTCCTCGGCTTTTTCCTTCCTTTCCTGGTCGTTCTCCCCAGCTCAGCATCGGAAGAGTGGTGCCCACCAATGCCTGAAAGAAGCCACCTGACTGAGCTTAGTGTCGCTGGGGGGTGCCATGTGGCTTCATCCCGAGGGGGGACGCCCTCTCCTACACCCTCCTATGGACAGCAGTCCACAGCCACTCTCACGCCCTCACCACCTGACCCTCCCTTGCCCCCCGGTGACAGTCTCCATCTCCACCAGATGCCCAGGTAAGGAGGTGGGCGGACCTCACACATCTCGGGCCTTCTGTAGATCCCTGCTCATACCTGGGGGGGGGGCGTGGACAGCTGAATCGGAGGCCCGGGAATCTCAGGAGGTGACAGGGTAGCACTGTGATGTAGCAAAGGATGCAGGGGCTGACAGAGTCTCCCAGCCCTCAACCTGGCTGTTGGTTGGGCGACTGCAAGCCTTCAAAGGTGTTTCGTATATGGCTCTGGCCGCCTAGCTTGGGAGCCTTTGTGGGACAGTGTCCGTGGGAACGTTAGGCTGGTCTCTGTGATAGTGCCCAGAGGGTTCGAAGTTTTTGAGGGCCAACGCAATGCAGAGGTCTCGTGTCATTGCAGGAGGGCACCGCTTGAGCCAAGTTGCCCTCTCGGCGGCTCCCAGCCCATTCTTAGTAGTCATGAAGGAAAGCTGGCTGGTTTGGGTGCTGCTCCCACAGCCTGCCATCCCCTCAGCTCTGGCCCCGCTCCTAGCACTCCCAGCAGCGCCCCAGGTGAGCACACAGCTCCACACTGGCCCCTACCTCTCCGCCCCCATGAAGCTTTTTTTTTTTTTTTTTTTGCTTACTTGACCCCCTCCCTCACCTGTCCTCGCCTGTCCTCGCCTGTCCTCACCTGTCCTCTTCCCATCCCCTGATGCTACAGGGAGAACCATTCAGGTACCCGGGGACATGACTCCTGCACTTCAAGGACCGCGTGCCAGAATCCGAAAGAAGCTCAAGGCTCTTCCCTACCGGAGGGAGCACAGTCCTGGGGGTGAGGGAACCTTGGGCCTGCAACATGGAAACAGTCAGAGAGGGAGGAGAGGCAGGAGAGCAGGGGTGAGATGGTAGTGGGGCCAGGCCAGGTGAACCCACACTGTGGGCTGTGCACTTGTGGCCTCCTGCCGTCAGGGAAGGAAGGTGGGAGGAGACTGGACTCTGCTGAAAGCAGGTTTCTCCCCAGACCTGCCTCCGCCGCCCCTGCCACCACCAGAGGAGGAGGCGGGGTGGGCCTTGGGGCTGAGAACCGCAGGCAGCTTGTCCTCCTTGGAGCGGGAACGCAGTGGGGAACGGAGAGCATTACAGGCAGCGCCACCCCCTGGGGCTCAGTGGGGACCCCAGCAGGATGGTAAGAGGGCCTGGGTGGCCAGAGGGCACGGGAGGCTGGTCCAGGTGGTACCCAAACCATCCTTCACCTTCAGCTGCGTTCTTATATCTAGTCCATGGCGAAGACTCTTTTGTCTCCAGCTGTTTTTGAGCAAATCCAAGATGTGTCCTTTCTCGGGACTGAAGCCCAGGATGAGAGAAGAGCAGGGTCCGGGAGCTGTGTCCCCGCTTCCCTAGGGCTTTCTCCGCTTGGGAGCTCCCCAGATATTTCTGAGCCCTCATTATGGCAAGGCCATGTTTTGGGCACTCTCCTTCTCAGCTCCCAGCATGACCAGGGCCACCACCCAGCCCTCTGTCATTGCCCCAGCACCAGGATAGCAGTTAGCCGGGCATGTGGGTGCCTCCTGCCTGGGCCCAGCAGCCCTTCTGTTTTCCTGCAGAAGAGGCCTGGCTCCCATACAGCAGGCCAAGCTTCCTGTCCCGTGGCCAAGGCACCAGCACCTGCTCCACAGCTGGGAGCAACTCTTCCAGGGGCTCTGGCAGCTCTCGGGGTTCTCGGGGCCCTGGACGGAGCCGGAGCAGGAGCCGAAGCCAGAGCCAAAGGCCAGGACAGAAACGTCAAGAGGTGGGGACCATAGGCGACTCATTCGATAAGAGCAGAAGGCTAGGGAGGACAGGCAAATGGGTGCGTGACTGAGAACAGGGAGGCAGGGCAGGGCGTGGGGGAGGGGCAGAAGAGGAGACTCGGGTGTATGTGTATTGGTGTGTGTGTGTGTGTGTGTGTGTGTGTGTGTGTGTGTCCTCTGTCCTCTAAAAGAAATGATAGGAGGCAAAAGCATAGGTTGCGTGAGGCTAGCCTGGGCAACTTCGATCCTGACCCTCATCCAAAATACAAGTTTTTAAAAGGCTGATGATGTGCTCTGTGTGGTAGAGTGCTTGTCTAGTGAGGGAGAGGCCCTGAGTCTAATCACTAGTACAACCAAAAAAAGACCAATAAACACAGAAGAAAAGGAAGACGACAAGATGCCTCACTCTGGAGAGGGGCCTGGATATTCATCGGAGGAGAGTTAGATTCAGAGAAAGACTGATCCCTTCCTCTGACCTGCTGCCCTGGCCTAGGGCTTTACAGAGCAGCCAGCTCTCTTTGTCTCTCTGTGGCCAGGAACCAAGATGACCCTTGATGAAGTCCTGAGACTGTAGAGAGACTGAGGCATGGGGCCCTTCCCCTGTGAACCAAGAGGAGCAGGATGGAGCCCTGGTCCCTCCTGCAGTGATGCTGGTGGTTCTCAGAAGCCCCTGGGCCTTAGTAGCTGCACTTGGTTTGGGAGTTGGCAAGCTAGTGCCTCTGTTTGCAGCCTGTTCTGATGAGACCTGCTTGTGTAAGAGACAATAAAGAGGGTCTGACCTAACTAAGCCTTGGACGGGCTGTCTATTTCGTGTGTTGCACTGGGAGGCGGAAGGTCAGTGCGTGTGAGTAGATTGTGTGTCCTCTTGAATGTCCATCAAAGGTACCGGGTGAAGACAGGCACAAGGAGACACTGGCCTGCCCTGCCCCTATCCTGGTATAGTCACAGGGACTTTTCAGATAGCTCAGTTTTGTAGCCCAGGCTGGTCTCGAACTCTCACCGATCCTCCTGCCTCAGCCTCCCGAGTGCTGGGATTACAGGCGTGCGCCACCACACTCGGCACTCTGTTCTTGAGCGTCTACCTCTAGGATTTTATTTTATATTTTTAATTATTATTATTATTATTATTATTATTATTATTATTATTATTTTTGTGGGACCAGGGATTGAACTCAGTACCTTGCACTTGCCAGACAAGAGCTTATTCTACTGAGCTATCTCCCCAGCACCCCAAAATCTTTTTATTTATTTATCTGGTGCCTGCTGTACCAAGGATCCAACCCGGGTCCTTGCGCTTGCCAGGCAGGCACTCAGATCGTGGAGCTTCTTCCCAGGCTCTACCTCTGGGGTTTATCAGCTCTTTTGTAAGGGAATGTGGTCATCACAACAAAACTTAGTTTTGAAAAACCCAAAGAAAGGAGGGGGGAGAACAGCCAGGCAAGAGAACGTGCATAATTCTGCATGCCCAGGATTCCCTCGAGGATCTGCAAGCAGCACAGCTTGACCAGTCTGGGTGCAGACGCATTGGATTTGGCTGACACGGGTATTTGGCCACGAACACCATAGCTCCCAGCGCTTGCAGCCGCAGCCTGCTGCTGGCTGCCTGAGGAATGCGATTCCTCGCTCCGGCCTGGGCTCTGTGCCTGCCTCTGCTTTTCATGCTGCAGCACCAGCCTCACCATCCCGGCCGATCCAAACCCCTCTTTCTCCTTCAGGCTGGCACACAGGGTTGGAATGTTGACAAAAGGAATTTTACCAGGAGGCCTAAAGAACCCCCCCACACACACACCCCCAAGGCAGGTAACACTGACGCATACCTGAAGCACAGATCCTCCCTAGGGTCATGAAATTCCAGCTCAGGCTGGCCAGATGAGCACACGCCCAGCCCTGTCATGCACACTTGGCTCCTGAACTCGGAGCGGACCTGCCTGGATTGCAGGACTGCTGCCTCTTTACAGGGCCCGCTCCTGGGTCACATTGTCCCAGAAGCATTCTCCTGTGGCCCTGGTCATGCTTATAGCACCCCTGACTGTGGGTTGTTGACCTTTCCCGCCATGAGGGGGTACAGGCCTGCCCTGCACCTCTTTCTTTTCTTTCTTTCCTTCCTTCCTTTTTTCTGGGACTGAGGCTCAAACTCACAACCTTGCACTTGCCAGGCAGGCACTTGTGCCACAGAGCTATCTCCCCAGCAACCCTCCCTTGCTTTCAATGTCTCCCACCCCATTCTCTCTGCTCTCAAGGTTTAGTGCAAGAATATTTACTCATTAGCCAGCCATTGTGGCTCTACTATTGTAGGACTTAGCTTGGCCTATTTTTATTTTTATTTTATTTATTTATTTTTTTCTTGCTTCAGAACCTTTGTTTATTCACTTATTTTTGTGGCCGGCTCAGCCCGCCCCAAGGGCAGGGCTGGTGCAGCATATGGTGCTGGGGATCGAACCGCAGTCCCTGAAGCTGCCCAAGCTTTCCCAAGCAGGGGCTTTAGACCACTGAGCCATCCCGCCAGGCCCCTCTTGGCCTTTTTTTTTTTTTTTTTTGTCTTTTTGAGACAGGGTCTTGCTATGCAGTTGAGGCTGGCCTTGAGCTCACTTTTGTAGCCCAGGCTGGTCTTGAACTTGCACCAATCCTCCTGCCTCAGCCTCCTGAATATTGGGATTACAGGCGTGAGCCACCATGCCCGGCTACTTGGCCTATTTTTAAAGTATTTATGTATTTGGTACAGGGTCTCCCTATGCAGCTCAGACTCACAGGAATCTGCCTCGGCCTCCTGAGTGCTGGTATTACTGGTGTGTGCCACCACACACAGCTTGGGACTCTGAGGAGAGGGGCTGGGATTGCAGAAAGCAGGCAGTGTTGTCTGAGAAGCTGCCAGGGCCAGCAGAGTGCGGACTCTGCCACCACTCCTTTTAGTAGACGCTGCTCGCACTCCCGTGGCTGTGCCTCACGCCCTCTGCAGTTACAGAACAGGAATAAGGGGGATCCCCGAGCGTCAGGACACAGTGGATCCCTTCCTAACGCAGCATCTCTTGCCATCCAGGAGCCTTCCCTAGAGTGACGCCCCAGGAAATGCTCTCACGAAGCTCAAGTCTTTACAGTTTTATAGCATCAGGTTCCAGAAGCTCAAAGTGACATGGGACGAGGAGAGCGCTCTTGTCCCACACCCTCACACCTCCCTTTCTTCAGCTTCCTCCCTGGACCCATCCTTAGGCACTTGGCCTTGGTGCTAGGTAGGGCCGCCTCTTTATTTTCTTTACTTGATGGGGCTGGGGAGAGGGTGGCTCTGGCCTCTAGAGGAGGGGCCCAGTAGGGCTGAGAGGAGGTGCTCTTCTTCCACAGCCCCCTCTGAGCAACTGCTGGGTCCTCTATGGAGACCCCTATGGCTCCCCACTTCTGGTGACCCCAAGGGTGGGGAAAGCAGGCAGCAAGCTGCTCCTTATGCCAGGCCCAGGCCACGGAGATGGCTCTGAGGAGAGACAGGGAGGTGATGTTTTGCCTGCCAAGTACTCCAGGTCTGCTTTGGTCTTGCTTTCTTCTGTTCTTTCTTTTTTTTTAAGCAAACTTGGTGGGAGAACCCTCCTGGAGGCACAGCAGCCTGTGAACACACAGGAGGGGTGGTCCGGATGCCTCTGTGTACCTCAGGGATGAAGCTCAGGAAGAATCTGTAGTAGCAGTTGAAGAGCTGAGTTACTCCCCTGATCCTGTCTCTCCTGCCAGACCCCAAGCCTCCTCTCGGCCCCTCCCAGGACCCTTCATGTGATGCTCGCCACATTAGCCAGATGGCCACACACACTCACCACCAGCCTTGGGCATGGGATGGTTGAGCCGGCTTCGCTGGGAAGAGATGCCAAGGTCAGGGGTCCAAGAAGGCAGCCCCCTCCCCAGCTGCTGGGTGGCGTTGATCTCTATGTCTTCCAACCAATCTGGCCTCCACTCCCATAGAGGGAGGGAAAGGGTGGGCCTTAGGAAGATGTCATCCCGTGGGGAGGGAGGTGAGGAGGCATCTGTGAGGGAGAGTAGAGGTGTCTTCAGGCATGGATTTCAGCCTCTAGGGGGGCCAGCTTAGGGCAGAACATTTAGGAACAGCTGGGTATATGCCCAGCCCTAACATAACCTAGCCCCTACTCAGCCCTTAGTGCCAGGGGTGACTGCAGGCAAAAGTCCTATCTATTGATTTTTTTGTCTTGCCCTACCCCATCCCACCCCGTTTCCTTCCCTTTCTCTATACCACATCCTCCTCCTCTTTTTCTCTTCCTCATCAACCTTATTCCTCTTCCTCCTAATTGTCTGTCCGTCTGTCTTTCTGTCTGTCTGTCTGTCTGTCTGTCTGTCTGTCCATCTTTCTCTCTTTCTCTCTCTGTTAGGAATTGAGCCCAGGGCTTGAGCACTGAGCTATACCCCCAGACCTCTTTTTATTTTTTATTTTGAGACAGAGTCTCACTAAGTTGCCCAGGCTGGGCTCAAACTTGCAATCATCCTGCCTCAGCTTCCCAGGATGCTCAGCTTCCAGATGTGTGCTGCCCATCTCCTCAGCTCCTTTATTTTTTTATTTTTTATTTTTTGTCTTTTTGAGACAGGGCCTCGCTATGCAGTTCAGGCTGGCACTGAGCTCACTTTTGTAGCCCAAGCTGGTCTTGAACTCACATTGATCCTCCTGCCTCAGCCTCCCAAGTGTCCCAAGTGCTGGGATTGCAGTCATGCGCCACCACGCCCGGCTCTCCTCAGCTCCTTTAGAGAGAATAGCTTGGGCTTCTTCCTGCTTCACCACAGGATGGGGTGCTTCGGTCTGGCTCATCTTTGCCCCCTCATTTGAAGCCTAGCTTTCCTTGAGGGTGGAGGATAGAGCCAGTAAGATGAGCTTGGAACCACTGACAGGACGCAAGGACAGAGAGCACCCAAGGGGCTGGTGAGTCCTAAGCTCCCTCTGTCAGCATGCAAAGGGCAGGCCTACTCTCTAGACATGTGGGAGCTCAGCCCTGCTGCTCCTCAGTCCTGCGTGGACGGGGCAGGAGGAAAGGTAAAGGAAAACAGCAAGATAAGAGATGTAGACATGGAGGAGGAAGAGTGAGAAAGGGTGATGGAATGATAGCTGCAACACGTCTGCTTAGGGTGGAGCCCTGCATGGTGGCAGTGCTGACTGTGCGCTGGCAGCGGATGGTTTCTCCTGTCCTGTGGGTAATTTGGGGACAAACAAATGAATTTCTCAAACTTATAGTTTACTAATTTGAGAGAACGTGGCAAACATTCTCGATGACCAGGGAAAGATAGCGTCTTTAATTAACAGTGCTGGGACAGCTGGCCTTGCACATGCAGAAGATTGAATTTAGAACCCGATCATTCACCATGCATGAAACTAAGATCAAAATGGATCGAGGATCTAAATCTTGAACCAGAAACCCTAAAACTTCTGGATGACAGAGGCCCGGCAGGATAGCTCAGTGGTCTAAAGCGCCTGCAGGCAGCTGCAGGGACCATGGTTCGATCCCTGGCACCACATGCTGTGCCAGCCCTGCCCTCAGGACAGGCTGAGCTGGCCATAAAAATAAATAAACAAACAAAAGTTCTGAAACAAGAAAAAAAATAAAAAAGAAAAACTTCCGGAAGACGACGTAGGTAAAATTCTTTAAGTCACAGGTATAGACAAGGCCTTTCTGAGTAGAATCCCAATGAGGAAATAGTTCTAAGAATCAACAAGAGGGACCCCATTAAGTGAAAAGCTTCTAAGCAGCAAAAGAAACAACCAACAGGGGTGAAGAGACAGTCTACAGGATGGTGGAAATCTCGCCACCTGTTTCTCAGACAGGTAACTCACGCAGAACACGTAGAGAACCCCCCCACACACACCAAAAATGTAGCCTCCAAAGTAAAAGATCCAATAAAAAAATGGCAAGTGAAATGAATAGTCTTCACAGAAGAAATGTGAACGGCTAGTGAAGGCAGGAAGAGATTCGTAGCATCACTGCCCATTAGACAAATGGCGATTAAAACAATACTGAGATTCCGTATTACCTCAGAAAGAATGGCACACATCAAGAAATCAAACAATGGGACCAGCAAGATAGCTCAACAGTCTAAAGCTCCTGCGTAGGCAGGGACCGTGGTTTGATCCCTGGCACCACATGCTGTGCCAGCCCAACCCTTAGGGAAAGCTAAGCCAGCTGTAACATAAATAAATGAAGTATTTATTTATTTATTTATTTATTTATTTATAATTTTTTTTTTTGTTTCAGAACTTTTGCTTGTTTGTTTATTTATTTATTTTTATGGCCCGTTCAGCCTGCCCTGAGGACAGGGCTGGCACAGCATGTGGTGCCGGGGATCGAACCGTGGCGGTCCCTGCAGCCGCCTAAGCTTTCCTAAGCAGGCGCTTTAGACCACTGAGCCATCCTGCCGGGGCCCCAGTAAAGCTTTTTTATTTTTTTATTTTTTTTTTGGGGACCGGGGTTCGAATTCACGACCTTGCACTTGCCCAGCAGGCACTTGTGCCTCGGAGCTATCTCCCCAGCCCCTAAGTAAAGCTTTTTTTTTTTTTTTTTTTTT
>PVJA010040651.1:0-18379 GCA_004027025.1 Myocastor coypus | reverse complement strand
TTGCCCTTGACCACCCAGCAAGAAAAAAAAATCCTTAATTACAATGCATGGAACGCAGAGCTAGATTGGTGAGATGAGCTTTAGGAGGCTTAGATTCAATAGCCTCCAACATCACAAGCTTCACTGGTGGCACACTGCAATTGCAAAACCTTTGACTATATATGTATCTGCTTCCTCTTAGTCCAAAGAGAAGTATATTGTTTCCTTTTTTTCTTTCTTTCTTTCTTTTTTCTATGCAACATCAATAGGGAGGTGGGTCATGCCCACACACTGCACTCTATAGAATGATTGTGAGGAGAATATGCAATATGTCAACTTTCAAAGAAAAGAAGGGGGAAAAGAAAAAAAAAAAGCAATGTGGATTTAGAAAGGTTATCTGTGTAGCATTCCTCTACACAGATAACAAACACACTGAGAGAGAAATTAAAGAAACAATACATTTATGATACGACCAAAGAAAATGAAATACTTAGGAATTAAATTAACTAAAAAAGTAAAAGACATGTTCAGTGAAGACTACAGTACACTGAAAAAGGAGATGCTAGAGGATTTCCAAAAATTGAAAGGTATTCCCTGCTGCCAGATAGGAAGAAGCAGTTTTGTGAAGATAGCCATATTCCCTACGTTGTTATACAGATTTAATGCAATTCCTATCAAAATGCCTTCAACATACCTCACAGACCTGGAGAAATCATTCCTAAAATTTATTTGGAATCAAAATAGATCTAGAATTGCAAAGACAATCCTCGGCAACAAAGATAAGGCAGGAGGCATTATAATTCCTGATCTAAAATTATACTACACATCTACAGTGATAAAATCAGGATGGTATTGGCACAAAAATAGACCTGAGGATCAATGGAATAGATCACCTACCCTATCTTTGGTAAAGGGGCCAAACATGCTTCCTGGAAGAAAGATAGCCTCTTCAAGAAATGGTACTGGAAAAATGAGCTTTTTACATGCCAGAAACTAAAACTTGACCCAGGTCTATCACCATGCACTAAACTAAGGTCAAAATGGATTAAAGATCGAAATATTAACAGAGAAATATTAAATCTCCTTGAAGAAAAAGTGGAGTAAAATCTTGAATACATCAGGATAGGTAAAGAGTTCATGTACAAAAATCAAAATATATGTTTGACACTTGAAAGAATCAACAACTGAGACCTCCTCCAGCTGAGAAGTATTTCACATCAAAAGAAATTACCAACAGAGTGAAAAGAAACCACAAATTTCAAAAAGATTTTAACCAACAAGTATTCAGATGAAGGTCTTCTATCTAGAATTTATAAAGAACTAAAAACTATTAGGGTCTCAAAATTCAAAGGCTCAATCCAGAAATGGGCATCTGAGATGAATGCACACTTCTCAGAGAACAGAATTTAACAAGCATATAAATAAACATAGAAATGCTCTACATCACTAGTCATCTATGAAATGCAAATTAAAACGACACTTAGATACCATCTCACCCCAGAAAGAATGGCTATCATAAAGAAATCAACCAACAACAAATGTTGGAGAGGCTGTGGGGAAAAAGGAACACTTCTCCACTGCTAGTGGGAATGTAGACTGGTGCAACCATTATGGAAAGCAGTGTGGAGACTCTTCAGAAAACTAGAACTGGAAATCCCTTTCAACCCATCTATGCCCTTACTGGGAATTTTCCCAGAACAACTGAAAACATCATACTATAGTTATATCTATGCACCTATGTTTATAGCTGCACAATTTTGTAATAGTCAAATCTTGGAAACAACCAAAATGCCCATCATCTGAAGAATGGTTGAGAAAGATGTGGTATTTTTATACAATGGAATGTTACTCAGCTATAAAGATTGGTAGACTAGAAGACTTCATATATAAACGGATGTATCTTGAACATGTACTCATAAGTGACATAAACCAGACCTACATATGTAAATATCGTATAGTCTTCCTAGTGTAAGGACTCAAAAAAAGAAATAAAAATGGAAAGGCATAACACAGCTGAATGGAAATCAAGGACTTAATGGTTAAACAATGAAGTGACTGGAAGAAGAAAAGAGAAGAAACATGGCAGGAGCAAAACCACGCACTTATATAAACTGGATGAATTAGGTAATGGTCCTAAGAACCTTTAAAAGGTTTATCACACTGAGGATAGCAATGTGTAACACTACAACTATACTTGCAATGCCTGTCATGCTGGTCTTTTAGATGTGTGCTACCTCTAATGTTATTTTAGTTACTGCTATACTCTCTCCCAACAAAACAAAAAAATGTTATTAAATAAGACTAAGAGACTAGGAAAAATACCATAGGATTGACAGGCTACAGTTTTGTACATGCTTATATTTCTAAATGTCTGTGTACAAGCATGTAACTGCTTTTATTCTATAGAGATTTATTAGAATATCAAATGGTTGATGGAAAATACCAATTTCAAGTTAGTTTGCTTATTTATTTTTCTGGCCAGCTCAGCCTGCCCTCAGGGCAGGGCTGGTGCAGCATGTGGTGCCAGGGATCGAACCGCAGTCCCTGCAGCCGCCCAAGCTTTCCCATGCAAGAGCTTTAGACCACTGAGCCATCCTGCCGGGCCCCACCAATTTCAAGTTAAGTCCAACATGTTTGATATTTAGAAAGGCAGAGATGTTAAACTCAAATACCCATGTTATAGGTAATAGTACCACTAAGCTTTTCTTTTGGAGGGCTAAGAATATAAGTTTATAGGCCAAAAGTTAGAGAAAAAGAAGGGCTATAAGGATAGCCAATATTTTGGCCTTAGCCCTTCATGGTCAGTGTGGACTCAGGACAGAATATAACCTGTGCTGTAACATCCTATAACTCAGTGGTTTTCCAAATTCTCTGTTAAAGGAGATTAATGAGACACAGAGGAAACAGACTGAAGGTGTACAGTGTGCCTAAGGAGTATCACCTAGATAGAAAAATTCTCTTGGGCTTTCAGAGAGAGCAAATTGGTCAAGCACTGGCTGTGACTCATCCTGATGGCTGACACTGTCAACAGTTGTACAAAGAACTGTACATGGTTTCAGAGTCAATCCTGAGGGGATTTCACTGACCTTGGGAGATACAAAAGCTACATCCTGTGTTATACAGGTCTTGCTTTACCTTGTCCTTAACCACGCAGCAGAAAAGTTTTACCACAAGGCATAAACATAAAACTAGATTAGTATGCTGAGCTGTAAAAAGGACTAAATCAGCAGCTTCCAAGGTTGCCACTTTCACCAGTAACCCACTGCAACTGTGGCACACTGGACTATGTATAGAATTGTTTTCTCTTAGTTCAAAGAAAAAAAAAAACTTTTTTGTACCAAAAACGATTAGAAAATTCATCATGTCTACACCTGTGCTCTGTATAACTACTATGAGGAAACAATATTCACTGTATCAATTACTGAGGATGCACTACTAATGCATTTTGAAACTGTCACATTATTTCTTATTAAAAGTAATGAAAGAGCCGGGTATGGTGGCGCACGCCTGTAATCCCAGCACTTGGGAGGCTGAGGCAGGAGGATCAGTGTGAGTTTGAGACCAGCCTGGGCTACAGCAGTGAGCTAAAGGCCAGCCTGAATTGCATAGTGAGACCTTGTCTCAAAAAGACAAAAAAAAAAGTAATAAAAGAGGCCAGGTATGGTGGTACACACCTGTAATCCCAGCACTTGGGAGGCTGAGACATGAGGATCGGTGCGAGTTCGAGACCAACCTGGGCCACAAAAGTGAGCCCAAGCCCAGACTGAACTGCATAGCAAGACCGTGTCTCGAAAAGACCAAAAAAAAAAAAGTCATAACAGAAAAAATAAATATTTACACAACTTGCAATGCTATGAACTCAAAGACTTTTATCTATTAACCACAGAAGCATGTGAGAACAATTGTAGTCCTCAAGTTATCACCCAAAACACCATAATAACAGTGTGTGTGTGTGTGTGTGTGTGTGTGTGTGTGTGTGTGTGTGTGGTCCAGCCCACCCTGCCTGTACTTAATGCACTGAGTGAGTGGAGCACAGTACCCAATTACTCCACACACTTGAACCATCTCATTCTGCTATGTCATTCACTATGGAAAGTTGTTCTCCAATTATATTTTTTTTTTACCGATTATAGTGACAGAACCAGATAATTTTATTATGTATTGCATGTGGATGACATGTGACAGCTCCCTGGGCATGCGTTTCATATATGCATTCCTGAACCACCCCTAAAATTGGAGGCTCCCTTTAACCTAAATAAATACTTTGTTAAGATTCTGTATTGAGGCATAAGTGAGTAGAGAAGGGGGCCTATCTGTGTTATGAAGAGCAGTGATTTTCCCATGTATCCTATTCTCATCTTCAGAACCTGAACATCTACTAAACCACCAGTGAGTATGCTGCACTAGAAGACAGGCCCACGAGGGGATTGTACTGCACTGTCTGGGTGGGCCCAAAGATCACCTGAGCCGTTAAAAGATGAATACTAAGCGAGAAGGGATTCAAAGTCAGTCCTGTTGATAATTTAAATGTGGAAAGGCCAGCTGGGTGTGGCAGTAGTTTTCTAAGAGGCTGAGGCAGAAAAATCTCAAATTCAAACTGAACCCAGGCAACTTAGTAAGTTAGTGAGACACTTATTTTTTAAAAAATTAAAATGAATAAACAAAAATAAATAGGTGAGAGTGGGGGATAACTTAGCATGAAGACTCTGGGTGTAATTCCTACCACTAAAAAAGAAAAAAATAAAATGAAAAGATGGAAGAAGCCTACAGAAGAAGAAATGGAATTCTGTTAATAATACATCTCCATGTACCTGATGTGGGCTCTTGCCAGAACCCCACAGCATATGACACCTCACTTTTAACTTTTGGAGGCTTTAGACAGAGATGTTAGTTGAGTTGCAACTTGTGGCTAGACTTTTGAGCCATGAGGCCTGGGATATATTGCAAGGATTTGCTTTTATCTACAATTCTCAATGGGTAGCAATTCATTGTGGAAGCAGTCAAAAGTTCATGCATTATCTTTGCTGCACATGATGTCAGTCAGAGACCTTTTCAAGATAGGTGCTCTTGGGTGGGAAGACTGCCGTTGGCTTCCAAGCAGGGACCTTGGCTGGGGCTGCAGCCAAGACCTCGGCTGCCTGTGAGAAGCCTTCTCTTCATCCACCTCTTAGCTTCTTTATGACCTCAGGAAGGGTTTCTGAAAGGAAATGTTCCGAGAGTAATCTCTCCAACAGGACACACACCAAGAGCACAAGAGTGCTCACAAGCTCATCACGTGCAGCTGCTACTGTCTCACTGTCCATATGTAGATAAGTGGAAGAGTGCAGATTTGATGTTGAGGGATCACATACAGACATGATACTGGCAAGTGTGTCAGTGTATGACATTCTCCCCTCGGGGCCACAGTGATTCAGGTCCCACATAAGAAACATTGCTTTCAGCCCAGATGGCCCCCAGGTTTCTTCTGACAATGGCACAGGTTCAGGCTGAGAGCCTAGGACAATTTCTTCCAAGCCATGTTTCAGGGCTGGAGAGTCCCCAACACATAGACCCTCCCCACCTTGATCACAAATGACAGAAGTTATGTGCACTCCACCCGAGATGGTCCAAGGCCAGGAACCCTGAAATGGGATACTTCATCAAAAAGGAGGAAATGAAAGACAGGTGGTAGCCTACCTTCATCTTTAGCAGTTGTAGAATCCAGCTGGTCACTAGTCCTGCGCATGGGAGGGTCTCTCCATGGCTGTGTGTATCAGTTTTCTCTTCTGATTATGAATGTCTTTTGCCTAAAAAAAAAGTTCATTTTTATAACTGAATGAGTGTCTCCTGTGCACAGAAAGCTGAAGGCTCAGAGGGCTTCTTTTCATATCTTAAATTGCTCCTACCTTTTTATCTCTAATGAGTTTTCCATCAGTACAAATGTCTTAAAAGCACTGTGGATTTCCTATCACTCCAACTGGTGTTCACGCCATTAAATTGAGCCCCCTCCCCACATACATATCCTCCTGCCTCTAACTATCGTCTGCTATTAGTGCAGGTTTTCTGGGCAAGTACCACTCGGAATCTTAGAAGCCCTTTTGTTTAGTTAAGTTCTATGAGACAACCCTTCTAGCTTCTTAGGAGCCTTTGTGGGACTAAGTCCAAGAGGCTACACAGTAACTGTTTTGTTTTTGTTTTTTAAGCCCTAACAAAGACTTTCATGGTTCCGTCCTTGAACTGACCTTGACTCTGTTTTAGATATGTTTCATTGGATTTAATTTTTCACTTTGAAGTCATTTTAAGTTGCCAATCTTTTGCTAAGAAAGACTAGGAATGAGAAATCTTTTTATTTTTAAATCTAACAATTTCTGGATCCTTCATATTCCCTGAATTCTGTTAGAAAATTGAACTTCTCCTCACATATGTCACCTTGATCCTCTTGTACTTTATCACAAGCAGCTAAAAAAGAACCAGTTGGCATTTGCAACATTCTGTCTAGAAGTCTCCAGGTAGATCTTCAAGATTATTAGATAACATCATTTTCTTTCACATTATCCATGTGACAGTTCCATTACTTTTCCTCCTCGTACAAAACTCAGATACCCTTTTGTCCAGCCTCTAGTTGCAATTTCTTTACTCCCCCACCCCATGGACTCACGCTACTCAGTAGTAAAGCAAATACCAAGTTTCAAGGTTCTGATTTTTGTGCTGTCAGCAACTTTTCTTCTGAGGTCCAATTCTATTTTAGCCGTATATAATGGTGTAAACATCCACTCCTAGGATCAGGGGCTGAAAACACAGGCCCAGGCATGTGTTTACGATTCTGTGGTCTAGCTAGAGCTCAGTGAGGGCAGTTTCTCTCCTGTCGTGCAGCTGGGCTGAATGTCTCAGGAGGGTTGGAGAAACCATTGCCAAGCCACTCACCCCGCAGCGGGCAGGCTCAGGTTGGCAGCTGGTGAGCTTCAGCCAGGGTGCTTAGTCAGATCTTCAGTACTCATGCAGCTTTTCCAGATGTGAAGATGAGCCTCATCCAGCATGGCATGTGGGTTCTGAGAGGAGACACTCAGAAAGGGAATGTTCTGGAAAGCAAGCTCAAGCAGCCATCATGATATGACGGCAGCTAATGTTTCATGATCCATTCACCATTCACCATGAGTCATGGGTGAAGCCGAGTCAATATAGAAGTGACAGAGATGCGCAAGTACCCAACAGCATTCATGGTTATGTGTATGTGTACGCCTGTGTGTATGTGTGCATGTGCGTGAGTGTGTGCGTGCAATCTACCAAGGTAGTTTGAATTAGGGATAACAATTAAAAAAGGAAAATAATCAAAGTAAGATGACCCTAAAGTTGAATTAGGTACTGCTTCTTTTATCTGGGTCATTTTATATAAATGAATGTTACCAAGAATGGCCAGGGAAATCTGAAGAAATAAGACAAACATGAAAGATTTAAATAACCAGAAATTAAGATTCATATGAATTTTCATTATTAGGACAATGTAGTACATGGTGCGAAAATAGGCAAATAGAGGAATGAAATAGAATAACACACTAATAGATAAATGCATAACTGCACCTGTAAATGATATACATGATTGGTTCTGGACCAAATACATACCTGTACTTTAAAAATATAAATACCTATTCCCTCTTCATTGTATTCATGGAACTCGGTATAGATAAGCTTTCGGTCTAAATGTAAAAAGAACATGGTTATACATGTAAAACATAGAACTGGACAAGGACTCAATTCCATGGTGCAGGCAGAGCATTTTAAGCAGAACAGATGCTCACCAACCATGAAGTATTTTTCAAAAGATAAATATGGCTATGATATAATTAACAATTGCTATTCATCAGAACACACCATTAATAGCATAACTACATGAGCCACAGGTGAAAGAACATGATTATCTGACAAAGGACTCATATTCAGGATAAATTAATCTTTTAAATCAATGAGAAAAAGAAAGATAATTCAACAGCAATGAGCAAGGGGTGGAACAAGCATTTTGCAAAAAGATCATCTCCAAGAGACCAGTGTGTGTATGAAAGTGTGATCAGCCTCTTTATTTCAAGGCCAATAAAAACTACAAGGTGACCAGCAAAGGTCCCTGGACCTCAAAAGTGAAAAGAAAACCGAGTGACAATCCTGACTACTATGATTTGTCACCTGCAAGCCTCATGCCCAGCTGGGAGAAGGGCAAGCTATTGTCACCATTGTGTAAAACTGGTTGGCAGTGGTGGTCAAAGTTGAACACATGTGCATTTTATGGCCCAGGAATTCTGTTCCTAGGCAATGTCTGAGAGCCGAAGAGCATTTGTTTTCTGAAGCCACGTGTACGAATTTTAATAGTAACATCATTTGCAGCAAGTAAAAGTTCTTATTTGGTGAAATGGATAAATGCATATGGTACGCTGACACTGCATAAAAGCCAGGCACAAGCATGAACTATCACCACCCCTGGCAGCTCAGATGGCTTTCAAGAAGTCAGTGTGGCATGAACAGACCTGGACCTGAGCAGGTGTGTGGTGTGCATGCCTACCCATGTACATGCCAAATACAGGACTCATCTACCTCTGGTGACAGAAGCCTCAGGCTGTGTCACTAGGCTGTGCTTATCATGGGGACAGGGGTTGTGGCCGGAAAGGAATTGGAAGAAGCCTTTGGGATGCTGCTCATTTTCTTTTCCTTTTACCTGGGAGATGGTTTGCAGAGACACGTTCTATTTTGTGAAAATACACTCAGCTCTACATTCTTTACTTGGGCACTTTGGGATTTGACTTTACATTCAAAATAAAGCCTAGTTTTAAGCGTTCTTTAATTATCAAAAGTGTGTGCCTAAAGTACTTTCATGTTCATTATAATCTGAGTATGCTTCTGATGTCTAGGCTTTCATAAACTGTCTTGGCTATCAGCTCAGTCCTCAAATATCTCATGTCCCACTGTGAGCAGAGGTCCAACTCAAGACCTTGTGGGACAGCAGTACGACAAATCCATAAAAATACTTTGCTAGGAGCTTACAATTGATTGTATCATAGGAGGACCTTGTTAAGACCTTAAAAATTGTCCCTGTGCAACACCCTGAACGCTCCTCCTGTGAAAACATCAGTCTCTAGAAATTCTAAAGGTATCCCTTTTCTCTTTAGCCAGAGGTCAGGTGAGAATCCAGATTAAGCCAAGGGTCTCTTCTTAAGAGTGAGTCAGTTACAGGGACAGAAAGATCGTTCATTAGACCCCTCTGCCAAGTTTAGGGAGCTGATGAGGACTGAGTGGGAGCTGAAGATATCAGGTGTCTGGGAAGACACACACAAGGCCAAGAACTTCAAGTCTCCACTCCCTTGAAGAGGGACTGCTCCAGTCCTCTGAGCAGTGCACAGAGGGAAAACTGCCTTCTGCTATGAGAAGGAAGCAGCCTCTCCTTTCGTTTAAAAATGAAGTAAGTTGCTGGGCTGGTGCTGCAAGTCCAGCACTCTGGGAGTCTGAGGCTGAAAGATTGCAAGTTGGAGCACTGTCTGGGCGATTTAGCAACTTAATAAGATCCTACCTCAAAAGTCTAAAAAAGGAATAAAGGGATAGCTGAGTCTGAAGGTCTTTGATTCAGTCCTCAGAACTACTAATGCAGCCGGGCATGGTGGTGCACGCCGGTAATCCCAGCACTTGGGAGGCTGAGGCAGGAGGATCGGTGTGAGTTCGAGACCAGCCTGGGCTACAAAAGTGAGCTCAAGACCAGCCTGAACTACATAGTGAGACCCTGTCTCAAAAAGACAAAAAAAAAAAAAAAAAAAAAAAAAAAAAAAAAAAAAAAAAAAAAAAAAAAAAAAAAAAAAAAAAAAAAAAAAAAAAAAAAAAAAAAAAAAAACTACTAATGCAATGAATGAGTGAAAAGATAGATTAGATATACATTTACTTGACTATAGTTAATAATGAGCTATTATATTGCTGAAAATCACTAAGAGAAATGTTAAGGGTTCTCACCACAAAAATAAATATGCAAAGTGATGAATATATTAATTAGCTCACTTGGCAATGCCACAGTATATGTATATTTTAAAACATAGTGTTGCATGTGATAATATACACAATTATTTGTCAATTAAAATTCTATCTATCTATCTATCTATCTATCTATCTATCTCAAATGTATCCATACTTAGAACAACTTCTCAGGGAGTTGCTGCTTCTTCAGATGGCTTCTGGCCCCTTTAGCTCCTGTACTCACTCCAGGAGGTATTGCTGGAATTCCGTGCCCACAGTACAGGTGTGGGGAATGAGACTGTGCCACAGCAGAGCCCACTCTGAGTTGCAGAATTGATTCTCTATGGATACAAGTCTGAGACACATGCCTGAGAAGGGTTCTGAGGTTATCACACAGACAGCAGGGGCAGCTTGCAATGTGAGATTGTACCCATTTCACTGGTGGGTCACATTTCTCCATGCCATGGCAGGTGTGGCACTCCATGTCTGTACAGTTATCTAACTAAACTGTGCCCTGAAATTTCCTGCAAGGTATTTTCTATGAAGACATTGAAGCATTTCTGTTAGTGAGAGAAACCAGTATTGGCACCTCTGTCAAATCATTTCAAAGAGAGAATAAATCCATACATGAAAGATAACTTGTTTATGAAGTTGGATACAGTGTGTTTGGGCACATGTATGTTTATAATTGTTATCTCTTCCTGTCGAATAGTTTTCTTAACTACTGTCTAATGTGTTTCTTTGACTCTTTTGGTCAGCCTTAGCTTGAAGTCTGTACTGGTTTATACACTGTGTCAACTTAAGAAGTCTGGAAGCTTAACTAAGTGATTCAGTAGTTCTACATCGTAGGGTGTAGGGAACATGCCCTTAGGACTAAAGGATGTTCATTGCATCATTGTGAAAAGTTGAGAAGTTTGGCTACTTGACTAAGTAGGGGCCCAGGGTCCTCACTTCATAACATCCAAAGCTTGTGTAAGAGGAGGGCATGGAGAAAGTGTGAAGGCCAAACCCACCTGAGGCAGAGTCGCTTACATACAATACAAGCGAAATGAGGAAGGACTATGTGGAGTTCCTCACAGGAACTCCAGTCTTGGCCGTCAGCTTGGATGTTGTCTCCTGGCTTCTAGTGCAGGAGACTGTTCAGCTTCCTCCTGAGACTCTTCAGCCCCCCACTTCAGCCCCATTCCTCCTGGTGCAGCCTTGCATGGAATGCTGCAGGGAAGTCCAGACCTTGGACTGAGCCTGTCAGCCTCCGGTATGGGGAATCCTGCCCGATTCCTCACCCCGATCTGTTACTGACCATCGTAAGCCAATCTCTTCATTTCTCATGCTTTGGTAGCTCCTGCGTTTTGCTCGTTTCTCATAGAAACCCTTACTGATTCAATATCTACCTCATCATAAAATAGGACAGCTACTCTGGCTGGGTTAGGGTTCCTGTAGCATGGAATATTTGTTTTACATCCCTTGGTTTTGAGTCTGTAAATTTCTTTTTGTATCAAATGTGTTGGATTTTATTGCTGCGTCCATTGTGCTCATTAGTATATTTTTATTTGTGAATTAAATTCATTTATATTGACAGTTACAATGGATGGGTTTCGACTGGTCCCTCTCACCATATTATTTTCAATGCTACTCTTGTGTACTCTTTCTCTCCTTTTTAATTGCTAGCCCTACCTGATGTATTCATTTGATTGGACCTTTCGGCATTGTCAGCTTTGTTGTCTCCTCCTAGGGCATACCGGAGAATTTTCTAGAGTATCGATTTGCTAGCCATGAGCATGTTTAGATTCTCTGCTCTGTGAAAATTTCTAATTTTGCCATCAGTCTTGAAAGATAGTTTTGGAGGATGTAACAGTCTCCGTTGAAATTTGTCCTCTTTTAGAGCTTGCAACAGTTCATTCCATGATCTCTGGGACTTTAAGCTTTGTTTTAAGAAGTGTGTCGTGATTCTGACGGGTTTTCCTTTGTAGGTGACTAGCTGCTCTCTCCAACAATCTTCGAGGTTCTGTTCTTGTGTTGCATCTCTGGTATTTTAATTATGAGGGAGCGGGAGTACATTCTGTTTTCTTTTCAACATGGCTATTCAAGATTCTATCCGCCTCACTTGTCTATATGTTAAATCCTTTTTCCATATCTGGAAAGTTTTCTATTAGCTCCGTAAATAGCTTTTTTTGTTTGTTTGTTTGGTTTTTTTTTTGTTGTTGTTGTTTTGTGGGACCAGGGTTCGAACTCACGACCTTGCACTTGCCCAGCAGGCACTTGTGCCTCGGAGCTATCTCCCCAGCCCCAATAGCTTTTTTATTTTAATAAAAAAGCCCTTTAAAGATTGAACATCTTCTGATGTTTAATTAATTCCGATTAGTCATGGCAGTCAATATTGAGTCACTGAGCCACTGTTCAACCAAATTTTCATGTTTTGCTGTTTTTAAGGTGCATCTCATTACCTGACCATCAGCTACCGCTCAGTCCTATTGATCTGACACTGTCTTCACCTTAGTCACCTCCATCACCCATGCGTTCAATCCTTTTCTTAATCTCCTGAGTTTCTGATTTGAACTTTCTTTATTGATTCTCATTCTATTCAGTGGTGGACATTCAGCTTTGTATCTTTCTTTAGTTCTGCTAGATTCTTGTTAGCATCCTCTCTAGACTCATTGATATTTGCTCTGTGTGGATTGTTTGATTCGTTATACCTTCTTTACATTAGCTAGGCATCTCATCAAGTTATTTTTCCTACACGGGTGCCCTTTCAGGCTCCTCTGCTGTGTGGATTATGACTTCTTACCTCTCAATGCCTCCTATACTTGTTTTGAATGGGTTTCAAGTTTTTGGAGGCATTTTGTTACCTTATCTTTTCACATTTCTACTTTTTAAAACTTTGTGCTGGCGTTTGCAGATTCTTTGGCCCGGTGCCCTGTTTTTTGGGCTTGAGCCACAGTTTTGTTTATAACCTCCAGGCAATCAGGATATTGGCATAGAGAGAAAATCAACTATTAGACCGCCTTGACTATAGTAGCTAAGAGGAATGATAATGGCATCAAATATAAACTGGATATAGGCAAATCCCAAAGCTACCTAGAAAAGGCTGTTGGTCAGAACAAAGTTACCTGTGCTTTTACGTGAGGACACATAGGCTTGCCATATACTAACCTATAGCAAAGCAGACCGCTAATTTCTGCTGGGTGTGGGCAGTGGTACAACAGCTCAGGCACACGACGAGACTAAATGCCTCTGTCTTCCCTACCATCGCACTCTGAAGCTCATACCCACAAAACCCGATCTCTCAATGCAGAACACTGACGCTGCGGTCTTCCTCTCCTGAGCCTAGCACTTCCTGAGCACCATGGGAAATCCCTGCTTCCCTCTCATTGCCCCATAAGATGCTCCCCTCTGGCTGTTTCCCATCTGCTCTCTGCAGCACAGTGACACTTCAGCCCTGGAGTAAGGCTAGCCTCCTCTTGTTGGTCTTGTCTTTTTTTTTTTTTTTTTTTTTCTTGTTTCAGAACCTTTATTTGTTTATTCACTCATTTTTATGGCCGGCTCAGCCCGCCCCGAGGGCAGGGGTGGCGCAACATGTGGTGCCGGGGATCGAACTGCGGTCGCTGAAGCCGCCCAAGCTTTCCCAACCAGGCGCTTTAGACCACTGAGCCACCCCGCCGGGCCCTGGTCTTGTCTTTGATAAAGTCTGTCCTTTGGTCCTTGCCTTTTCTTCCTTGTGCTGTGGGAAGCCCAGAAGCAGAGCTGGGTTGGATTTGGAAATCTGGCCACTGTCGTGTTCTCTTGTGCTGACATGTGGGTCTGGCAGGTTTCTATGTGGGCGGGGAGAATAGGTTTTCTGCCTTCTGCCTCTGACCATTGGTGGCACAGGGCCCAGGAGGGAGACAGGATCCACTAGAAATTCTTAACCTTTTGGATGCCGGAGATGCTGGCAATGATAGCGGTGAACCTCTGCAAGGGCCTTCTTGCTGCTCGACCACCTGAAGCTGGAAGCATGAGGGTCCAGGAGGGCCTGTGCAGGTTTTCACCATCAGCGGTAAGGCACGTGCAATTGTCACAAACAACCGCAAGGAGGGGACATGATGCTTGCTGGGACAGGGAGGAGCAAATAATGATGGCTACCTCCGTGTGGGACTGATAGGGCTTAGGCCAGCAGCCTCTGATGCCACTCCTTCAAGAATATGCAGAGAGGTTTTTTGTTTTTCTTTTCTTTTTGTTTTTCTTTTGGAAAACTGTAGACTGAACCCAGGGCTCTCACAGTGAGCTGTATTCCCAGCCTCCCCCCACCCCCATCCCCCGCCTTATTTTGAGTCAGGTTCTTGTGAACTCACAATATTGTCCCAAGTTGGTTTGAACTTCAGATCCTCTTACCTCCCAGAACATTGGGATCCCAGTCCCATGCTGCCACCCCCAGCTTCTGTGCACACACAGATATGTGCACAGACACACTGGATATAGACATAGACCCCAGATTTGAGTCACCAATGTGGGGACACCTAGCCTTTATCCCGATTCCCAGATCTGGGTCATTTCTCGACTCCAGATCCTCCTTACAGAAGGGAAATGAGCTCTTCTCCAAAGAAACTTCAAGGCCCCGTCACCGCCGTGTGCTGTGGGATACCATCCAGACAGTCCTCTCAGGGGACTGGACCCAGCAGACAGAAATGTGCTCATGGCATGCTGTGCTGATGTCTCAAGGAGCGGGGAGGGTAATGGTGACATGCCCCACTTGTGACACATGACAGTCACTCTTGAGAGGCGCTGAGATAAGGGACAGGAAGGCACGGATGGAAGCAATGCTGCTACTTATAAAAATAAGGGTTGGCTGAGATAATCATTTAAAGATGTTGACAGTTGTCAGATTGTCATGTTTGGTTAGCAAAGAAGCCAGCAGTAAGCACTGGATTTGAAGATGAGATCATGGGCCGCGAAGGACACTGATCCATAAGTGGTGTTTGAAATTCAAAGAGCAAGAGAGCCACTGAGAATCACAAATAGGAGAATTAGATAATTAGGAATGTGTTCTCTTCTAAAGATACTTGACAGCTCCTACCAAACATTTCTGTTGGCAACTAACCCAGAGCAGCACTCGGTTGCTTTAAGGTCCCTGGCCCTGAGAATTATCTGTTTGAAATGATAACAGATTTCACCAAAAATTCAAAGATGGCTCAATATCAGAGAAGGCGGTAATTAGATTCAGTGTATTTGCATAAGAAAAAAGAGAAAAGCGGTGAGCATCTTTATGACCATGGAAAAAGAAGAGTTTCACAAATTTAACATGGGTAAAAAATTTATCCTTACCCATGTCTCTGAAAAGGAATAAAAAAGGGGGGGTGGACTTTAACTTATTTGAATAAAGTTTTCTGAGTTACAAGGCAATAATTTACTAGATCACATTTATGAAGATTTGGAAATCCTACTTCTATAAAATGATATGAAAACCTCCACATACAGTGGAATGGCACATCATGCAGGCTGGTGGTCAGCTCAAGGTCAGGGAGGACAACAACGAATGTAGGCATGGGTGAATCTCTCTGACAGGCTTCCTTGCATGTGTACATTAAAAAATTGAAACAAATAGCCAAATATTAAAGGCATCAAACTTGTCACCAAATATAGTATATTATTTCCTGGACTATTCTATGTTTAAAATGCTGAAAATAATTCTGGGAAAGCTCAAACAGATTAGAGAAAATATCCAAAAGGCACACCAGAGCATGCAGTCATGTGTGAGTCTCCCTGTGTCTCTTCAGCCCCGTGTCCCTGGCCCGCAGGCCCTGGTCCCCTCTCTTCCCATCCGCCCCACGTACCCAGTGAGGCCCCTCGTCCTGAGCCCTGTCCTTGCTCCTCTGAGGAATGGACTTCGAGTCAGACTCCTCCTTTGACCCCTTGCCAGCTGGGGTGCCTTTAAAAAGCTGTTTAAGCTCTTTGTGGGGTCCGTGTCACCATTTGCGATCTATATCAAAATTCCAGAGCCTGGTACGGTGATAAACAGCTTTATTTAGTTCTCAGTTATGGTGCCTGAAAGCGAGGTTCAACATTCCGATGGTTCAGCCTCTGGCAAGGTGCCCTTCCCTGGCTCACAGGACGCTGGAATAGAGAAGAAACTGGCTGCAGACACCAGGGGCCAAGGGAGGCGGTGGGCACATCCTAACGACCCACTGTCCAGAAGCCACTCACTTTGCAAAGCATGAGGATGCACCGTAATGACCCTAACGACCTCTCCGTGCCAACTTTCAGAGGCTCTGCCCCCACTCAACAGCGCTACACTGGCTACTGGGATTCCAGCATGGTATCCTTCCAGGGACGTCACCTGCCCAGGGAATAATTCTTTACACAGCTGTTGCCGGGAGAGGGAGAGGGGATGCAGGTGCTGCGCTTAGAACACCTGGCGGCTTAACAGCCAGTGTGCGCCAGCTGCACCGTGGCCTTACTCATGAGCCCCTGATGTCTAATCTTACGCACAACTTAGGCTGGCGTCTGCGACCCCACACGCTGCGGGCTGGCCTTGCTTACCCACCTCCCGGCTCCCTCCGCTCCCTCCGCTCCTCCCCAGGAGCACCTGGGTCACTGCCCTCACCAGAATGGACCCTGGACACATCATCCTCTTCTCCTTGCCCCAGCCCCCTCCTGCCTGACATCCCTGGCCAGACAGTGTCTTCTCCTCCAGAGCACCCCCGTCTCCTGACCCTGAGCCCCTTGGCCTGGCCTCCCAGCCTGCAGCTCTTCTCACACCTGCTCAGCACCCTTCTGTCCCAGGCGCCCTGCAGCATTTCTTCTGCCGCTGCTCTTCTCCTAAGCTCGTGCTACCCCCAGTCCCTTGCCCTGCCGTCCCCTGGGAGGGATCTTGCCAACTGCTAACTGCGGTGCTTGTTCATGGATGGCCCTCACATCCGGATGCCCCCTTACTGCCCAGTGGTACAGGGGGGAATCAGAGGTAGCCCAGGATGTGCCTCAGACCGGCTCCCCGCATCGCACGCAGGACCGCGGCCCTCCTCACAGCACAGCCAGCCCATCTACTGCTATTTAAATAGCAGACAGATACGCCACTGTAAGGAAGACATGACTCACAGCGCCTTCTCAATAGGCAAATACTCATCAGACGTGGCGCTTGGCACTCCACGCACATTTGCTCACTTAGAGGTTCCTCCCAGCTTACGCGTTAACAGAGGCCTGGAGGTGCTTGTCTCGTACAGTAGGAGAAAACCCTTCCTAGTCAGTCCCCTCTCTCCATTTTCATTCCCAGAATTTGCATTGCTGGCACCGAAATGAGTTTCCTAAAACAAACAGCTGCGACTTCTTCCCTAGGTAAAGCCACCTCCCCAGCAAGGCGCTGGCTCTCCTCCATCTTCTCGGTCCTCCTTTCAAACCCAGAGATTCTTCCTCAGGTGAGCCAGTACAGGCTTCTCGCGCCCGCACTGCGTAGGTGAATTCGACTCGCAGAAAGCTCTTTGCTTCCCTCTGCCGGACACTATGAGCTATCACAAAGAAAATCAACAAACCGCTCCACGCTGGCCCTTCTTCGGATTGCAGCCCGCTGTTTCTGCGGATTTTACTTCGTACAGACTTCTCCTGACACCGTTCAGTTAAACGATTCCCACCCTTGAAGCCAAAGTGAATGCCCGGATGTAACAATCTCGAGTCTGTCACATGAGTGCCTGTAAGTACTGGTAACAGCGAGTTGAGAGAAATCTTGTGTCACAGGAAGAGATTATAAATGTGGGACGGCAGACAGCCAGCTTCACATCTCAGCTCTGGCCCCACCTGTTACTGCTGTGCAGCTAAGGTATCCCCCAAGTATCCTCATCGGAAATAAGTGATGGGCTGGGATTTAGTTCAGGGGCGCAGCGCCCGCCTGGCACGTGCGAGGTCCTGGGTTCCATTCCCAGAACACATACCAAAGCGTGATTTATTTGTACTTAATCTGAGAGACCTTGTGGTGTTGACTAAGACGCAGTTGCCCAGCCTGTTCTAACTCTTCTCTTTTCTTTTCTTTTCTTTTTTGTTTTTGTTTGGTTGTTTGTTTGTTTTTGCAGGACCAGGGTTCAAACTCACGACCTCGCACTTGCCAGGCAGGCATTTGTGCCACAGAGCTATCTCCCCAGCCCCTTTTCTCATTTTATGTGTAGGGAGAAAAAAAAAAAAGCAAGTATTCAGCGCGATGCAAAATCGGAGCCGAATAAAGAAAATTAAAAACAACAATAACAACTGTAGGAGTTCTTGATTACTTTTTAAAATTTAATTTAATATTTTTATTGTTTAAATTTAACAATGGTTATATTACATATTTTCATCATCAGATCAGTTTAGATTAATATATATAGGTATATAAGATTGATCAAACAATTAAACATTAACCCTTTTAAATCAACATTACTTTTTTTGTTTTTTGTTTTTTTTCTTTTTCTTTTCCCCTTTCTCTCTTTTTTTTTTTTTTTTTTTT
>PVJA010040650.1:0-18384 GCA_004027025.1 Myocastor coypus | reverse complement strand
AGTCAAGATACCAGAAATCCAGCTGAAGAATAATATACTAAAAGCTGCTAGAGAAAAGAAACAGGTCACATTTAAAGGAAAACCCATCCGAATAACAGCAGATTTCTCTTCACAAACCATGAAAGCAAGAACAGCATGGAGCAGAGTGCTTCAAGTCCTCCATGAAAACAATTTTCAGCCCAGACTATTGTACCCGGCAGAATAGCTCCCTGTGTTCTGTTCAATGTCCAGAGATACAGCCCACAGGTCCTTGGTCCTAGGCCTCTGCATCCTCTGAACTGCCCAGCATCCACGACAGAGATGAGGTACAGTGTCAGAGTCAGCATTGCTCACTGGTAGTAAAAGAAGGAGAAATGGCACATAGGGGAGCCATCATCTCAGTTTTCAGCTTAGTGTATTTTCTAGTACAAATATAAATGCAAATCTGAAGTGCTAAAGTATTTTTATTTGCAGATTTGTGGGACACAAAACCTTAAGGTGCTATCCTATTCTCTCCTGCTCTTTGCAGTCTTCCTGTTGAACATCTGGAGCATCGATTAGATCAACAATTTTGATTAAATTATTTTCTTTTCTCCAAATTTGGTAGAGAAGTTTCTAGAATAGCATGAGCTTAGTGGGCATGCGATCATTTTTAACCTTTTCTGGCAGCCAAGTCAAAGGAGGGGAGAAGTCCTCAAGGTTCTCTGATCACTGCCTTTGGGGCTATGTGTAGGGTGATTCCAAAGTGACAACTGTACTAGAAAAGGCCAGGAACACATAGTGACATCTTTTTCCACCTCTCAACCAAATGTTAAAAAAGGCTTATGGTGTAGTATTGCTAGTATTTCCTCCACATTGAGATGTGTGTGCTTTGGGGAGAAATCCTCCTGAGCAATGTTGTGCTTTTGAAAGCAGGTTCTAGGTTGACCGCTCCCAGAGAGCAGGCAGACACCCCCATGGGGGGGGGGACCTAATTCCCACCAGCTGATGGTACTTATCTTTTGCCTACTGGGAAGAGAACCAACTTGAATAATGTTTCTGAAACATCTGAAATTTCTGTCCTGTAAAAAGTGGCCACACACTACTGTGGCTAGAAATTTCCATCTTGTAATTTATAAAAGTGGTTGGCAGTTGAAAGGAATATAAAAAAGGAATTCTGGCTCTGGCTAGGGTTAAGTTATATAGAAATTTGATCGCATCCTGCTGTTTTTGTGAATATTATTGAGCGAAGAGAAAGAAAAATACCTCCTTTCAGATAGATCTTTTTTTCTTGGAGATGTTCCATAGCAGTCAGTGCTTCGCTTTTACCTTCCTGTCCTTATTTGCTGAAAGCCATAATCTTTGATTTAAAAAAAAAAATCTCTGGCTATTTTTTTTTTTTTTTTTTTTGTGATATATATGAAAGGAAAGGAAGTTCAGTTCTGTGAGCAAGGCTTTTGGTTTGTTGTGTAGTAATTTTTGTCCTTCTGTCTTGATGATGCTGTGCCAGTGGTTGAAACCCTGCAGTGAGACTTGCTGCCGAGGTAAATAAATGATATCAAGGATGAGGACTATGGCTTGCAGTTGACAGCAGTTTAGGCAAGGGCTCTCAAGGGTCCAAGACTTTAGGTGGTGTCTGGGATGTATCAGAGAGTAGTTCTCATTGACCCAGTGATACTGGCAAGAAAATTGACTTTGAGATGATGCTAGATTCCTGTGAAACACTAATCCCGCACATCTCAGTGTACTTTTATAGACGAAAACCAAATCAAAGCAAAACAAACTAAAAACCACATGGTCCAACATGTTGCAATGGTTGCTGAACTTCATCTCTGCGTCCTTCATAGAAGCCAGGAGCGACAGGGTACTGCAGTCACTCAAGAGCTTGACACCTTTAACTACAGATTTAAGTTAAACAATGCTTCTCACGGAGGCCTTTTTACAAAGTTAGATTTTTAAAATTTAAAATTAAGTGGATCCTCCATGCAGTGGTAATCCATAGCTTCTTTAAAGAAAGATGGCTGTATTTCCAATTCTGCTTCTGTTATGGAGAGCTACCAAGATTTTGGAGAAAGGCTGCTATAAACTAACAATGGAACAAGTTACATGGAGGGTGGGGGATGGGAAGTGGGAGGTGGGGTCACCTCAAAGGTTATCAAATGCTAAGCACATCCTGCAAAGTCAACAGCCTTCTCTTTTCTCCACTCTGCCTTCTCCATGCCAGTTATTTTCCCGAGAGTAGTCAGAATGACCTCTCTTTAAACCAGGTTTGATCAAATTATTGATGTCCTTTCAATCCATCACTTGCAGCATAAAACTAAACTGAATTTACAATAGCCCCTCTGCCCTTCTCTGTGGGGAGTGTATTCATATGTCTTGCCATGATCTATACATATAATGAAGATTATTGTATAAATGCATCACCATACATGGTGCGAATCAATAATAAAATAGGATACTGCAACAGTGTACTGTAACAGAAGTTAGGTGAATGTGACTCTCTGTCCCTCTCTCTCAAAAGAAGATATTGTAGTGGGCTCACCTTCTTTTTCCTTGTGATAATGCGAGATGATGCAATGCCCCCACGAAGAAAGGAGATGAATGATTTTGTGACCTCAGCCTATGCTTTTATTTTTCCTTGATGAGTAGAGAACTTTCGTCTTCACACTTAAAGAAAGTATGTTGCAGGTTTTCTTTGGCACGTCTGAATTGTCAGTGTCAACGACCCTTGTGCTTTGGGGCTGTATTAAGTAAACTTTGGGCTACTTGAATGAAAGCCCTGTCATACTATGACAATGGATCTGACAATCCCACGGCCACAAAGCAACTAACTGGCACACACAGCGTAGACGCGCTGAGATGATAGATGATTCATGTCCTCACCGGGTCTCAATGGGATGGTGCGATACTTCTTGCTCTTACTCAGAATGGCATCAATTTAAAATATATTAATCATTTATTTCTGGAAACTTCCATGTAAGATTTTCAGACTGTGGTTGATTATGTACAACTGAAACTATGGAAAGCAGAACAATAAAGTGTGGGAAGCACTGTTCTGAGGCAACTAGCTTCAAAGCCTGTCTCAACATTCCTCTGAGCTTCCATTCAACTACTGGACTGCCCTAAAAATCCGGTCTGACTGACCCAGACCTTTGTGATGCTAGATGTGTTTCTTCCTCTGAGACTCTTTCCCCACTCCCAGGAGAGATTGAGTCACCTCCTCTGTTGCAGCCATTCTTTTATACATTTATATTATCACATCATATTTATGAATCACATAGCTTCTAATTTGACTTCTTTTTGGTTCTGTCACCTAAGTGTGTGTGTGATCAGGGATAAGATAAGGCTTTAAGCCACGAATAGAGACAGTGTGCAAGAAATGCTTGTTTGATGCATTGTTAATAGGGGTCATGTGTGAAATACCTCTGTTCCAGGAGGGTGTGAAGACTTCTTGGATTGATTAAGATCAGTTGTCGTAAAATACTAGCATAGGAAGCTGTGCAGAGACTTCAGCCTCTCTTTTTGCCTTTAGAGATCATTAGTAAATGACTCAGTCATTATGAATGACTTTTTAATTAAAATGTGTTAGAACTGACTAACTGGCTGTGTCTTCACAGTAATTACTGTTATATGATCTTATTCATTTTTAATGTGGACTGCAGACTCATGTTGTACATTTTCTTTCACATTAGTAATCATCTTGTTCCGACATTAGATGGAAATATTTGATGTAGCAATCTCAGCACTTGATTTGCCGAGACTCGAAGGGCGAATGCAACTCAGTGGAAAAGGCGAAGAGCAAAACGAAGAAACGATGGTTGGCTACCCACTTTATTTTAGATTTTGAAACTTAAGCTCCATATCAGTTAATTTTACTAGACTTTGTAGGTCTTCTAAATGGGTGAGAGTTTGATTTTGCAATTGAGCACTGCTAACTGTAAGAATAACTGAAGCCAGAATATCTTACTGTCTCTGCGGAGGCACCGAACCTATAGAGTCATCTACAGTAAAGCTTCTCACCATCCAGGAGAGTGAACCTAGATGTAGTCAATCATTTTATATAGCTGGAAGTTTTGTCTCAGATTTTTATTTATTTGTTTCAAGCACTAAACATTTTTTTTTTCTTCTAGATTCCAGAGCTAAAATGATAAACAAAACAGGAAGAGCTTACTCTTGGGAAGGTCATATTCTGGTGACAGACACCAGTAATGAAAACCGAACAAATAACCAAGAAAAAAACCAAATAGTGAGACATGCTACAAAGAAATCAACACAGGAGTACAGCTTGTATTTTTCAGCTCAGTTGGCCAAGCTATCTAGTTTGCACATACTTATGATGTCGTACATGCTGGGCACTGTGACCTATATTAGGAAACACAGAGTCTACTAACATGTAGTCCCTCTTCTTATACGGTTTTGGAGGTGGACACCAACAAGGCCCCAAGTGGCAATGGATGATGCTGTTACATACTATCTGCTGCCACCAGCCTTTGTCTCTGAGCTGGGCAGCGTTCCCGCACATATGCCAAAGAGAAATGACAGCTCCTGAGGGCTAAGGAATGGTTTACAGAAGGAAAAGCTTAAGTTGAGAATATTAACATGTATAAGAGTTATTAAGGTGGCAAAGGATGTGGTTGAACTGGGTTTTCAAGTACAAAGAACATCGCAGGCCTGTAGCGCCAGCACTTGGGAGGCTGAGGCAGGGGGATCGGTGTGAGTTCAAAATCAGCCTGGGCTACAAAAGTGGGCTCAAGGCCAGCCTCAACTGCATAGTGAGACCCTGTCTCAAAAGAAGGAGAGAAAGAAAGAAAGAAAGAAAGAAAGAAAGAAAGAAAGAAAGAGAAAAAGAACTTATAGCAACTGGCTGTGCACATAAAAAGTATGAATAGTTTAGTAATGTTGGAGTATAGTATGTGTGTGTGTGTGTGTGTGTGTGTGCACGTGCAGACGTGTGTACCTATGTGTAATTTTTTCAACATTTATTTTGTACAGGGTCTCACTATACAGCTTGGATTCCTAGTGATCCTCCTGTTTTAAGTCTCTCCAGTGCTGGGACTACAGGCATGTGCTACCATGCCCAGACTCTGTAGCCAGCTCAGTGCGCCGAAGGCAGGGCTGGCATGGCATGTGGTGCTGGGGATCGAACCCCCAGGACTTAGTCCGCTGAGCTATCTTGCTGGCCATGTGCAATGGTTGATACATTGTGTCAACTTGAGAAATTTAGAAGCTTAGCTAAGTGACTCTGCAGCTGTACATCCTGGGGTGTAGAGAACCCGCCCTTACTGCTCTAAGATGTTGTGCATTGGGTTGGCCTCAATAAAGTTTAGAAGTTTAGCTCAGGGAGTCATCAGGGGCCGAGGCTCCTTACTCTGTACACATCTTCATCGTATTGAAGAGGAGGGCAGGGAGCAGGCATGAGCGCCACACACACCCAAAAGTGGGAGCCTGCCTATGGTACAAGGCAGGAAAAGGGGATCTTCTCCCCCCTTTGCCCCTGTTGCTTTTGCTGTCTTCTGCTGATATAAATCATTACCCCTCTGCCACACCACTCATCCTTGCGGCCAGTTGATTATGGACCAAAATCTCCACCAACTGTGAGCTAAATAAACCTTTCCTTCTTTAACTTTGGGTGTCGGATATTTTGTCTCAGCTACGACAGCAAAGTAACCAAAACACCATGCATGGCCTGACTCGTGTATATCTGAGTGTAGAAGGGAAATTAGTACAACATTTATCTAGGGATGTAGAAAAGCCTGGATTTGCTACTCTGGTGGGGACAGGGTCAAACACTGAATCTTTTCACTATGAAAATTATTTGGAATTTCACTATAGATTAAAAACAGGAAGTGATTAATTCACATGCTATGTGTTTTACAAACGGTCTTAGTTACATTTTTCTTCTTAGTCATATAATATAACTGATGCCCAAAGAGAGAGGAGGAAAGGTTACTTAGCTCACAGTTTTAGTCCCTAGCAACCTGGGTCCAAGGCAGGGTGGTGTGGCAGAGGAGCACTTGCGGCTAAAGAGGATACCAAGAGCACAGGAGGAGGAGGAAGAGCAGCCTCTTTTCCTCCCTTACACGTATGCAGGCTACCCGCCCTAGGACCGGTGTAGCACTCACAGCCTTCTCTCCATCATTAGAGCATGGATCAGTTACAACCTCTAGATTCAGCTGCCTCTGAAAAGCCTGCCCCTATGACTGCATGAGGCTTGAAGGGTGGGGACATCCAGACACAAGCCATGACATACACTGAGAAGATATCAAAATGCTTATTGTCTTATATTTTAAGTGAAAAACTGTGAATTTGCTCTATAGTAACATTTACTCTGTGTGTGTGTGTGTGTGTGTGTGTGTGTGTGTGTGTGTGTGTGTAGGAATCAATCCCAGGGCCTCTTAATTGTACAGCACGGGCTTCACCACAAAGCTACATACACAGGCCTATGGAAATAATTTTGAAACCTATTTTAACTTCAGTACCATATTAACTTCAGTCTCATTCTTCAAATCTAAGTTACACGAAATTTTTCTTTATTACAATATACGTTAATTTAAACATTTTCAATGTCCAGTTTATAGGTCTATAAAGCTAAAGATTTCTTTAAAATAGCTTGCTAAAAGCATAGAGAAATATGATTATATAAATAGTATTCCAAGGCATGATCTGATGTCGGCTTTTATTCCTATTCATTTATTTGGTCTAAGGATGACACGTCTTTGGCTTTGCTTCTGTCGCTCATCCCTTTCAACAGAAAAGACTAGTATCAAACAGAATCAGTATCAGATCAGTACAAAACAGTATGTGTGCTTTCAAACAGAGAGAGAACAGGTAAATTCTACGCATTGACACCTGGATTTCTTCCAACAATGCAGTATATGCATTACTGAAAAGCTAGATTTAGGTAAAATGTCCCACTACAAAGAACATGGCTTAAAATAAAAAGAGATTTAGGAAAACCAGTCTAAACCGATGGAACTTTGAAAACAGCTCTAAGATAAACAACAATATAAGAGGATGTAAGTATAGTTAAAAAGCTATGTTAAAGTCTAACAGTGGAATGGTACAGCAATCTTGATGTTCATTTATACCAAGGTGAAGAAAGCTTGACGGAACCATGTATCAGGAAGTGCACGAGTTGCTTGGTTATGGGGATGAGGACACCAATGCGACAGAAAGAGAAAGGGGGGAGGAGAGATAGATAGATGGATGGATAGATAGATAGAGATAACCGAGAAAGACTGAGGTAGACAGAAACTGATCAGAGAGAGAGAGAGAGTGAGAAAGGGAGGGAGCAAGGGGAGAGATGAAGGAAGGGAACGAGGGAGGGAAGAGTGGGAGAGAGAGAGAAGATACTGGGTGCTTGGCACCAAATATAGTGATTATAAAGATAGGTCGCTCTCTTTATCATCTTATGTATATAAGATATTTTCTGCACAATGACTGGAGAGCTTCCTTGTAAGTAACTTCCAAAGTGGAGCAAGGGCTCAAAACAATGACAATGGACAGAGGCAACACCGATCATCAGGATTACAGCACTCAGCCAGGGCGATGTGCTTTACGTGGAGTGTCTGTAACGCGGGGAAATCGTTCCTAACTTCTACACTACACAGACATCACTGACCTATTTACAATTACTGAAAGGTAGTAGTCCGGGTGCAACGACTTCTCCAGTGTGCTAGCTTAACTGGAAAATTTCCTGATTTAAGTAGAAAACACTGTGAAGGGCAATTCCAGGCAGGCAGGGCAGAACTATGAGTGTCTCCATACATAGCTGGCATACACATGTGAACCGTGACTCACAGCGTACTTGGTTGCTTCCCATTGACAAGTGCATAAATGAATGAGTCAGTAAAAAGCCCCTTAGTCCGCGAGGTGGCTCCAGGAAACCTCTGTCCTCAAAGGGCTGGGCCACTGAAGAACTGACCTTCTGTTTTCTGGAGCTTTCCATAGCTCTTTCCTGGATTTTGCAAACTTAGGAGCTCTGCAACCTCATCAGACAGCCCACTTCTATGGCTCTCCTTGACTGGCTACAGTGACCCTGGAAATCCGATTCTCCACTGTTCTGGGTGACAGGTCAAGACTGGGCAAAGAGGGACTCAGATTCCTGGAAAGAGGCACAGGAGTTTCTGGCAGAGGGTAGAAAATGCTCCAGCTTCTCGGGGCGTAATTAACTCACAAATTCTCCAGTCCTCTTTCACAGTAGGTTGGAGATGGGAATATTCACCACCCTCTCTGATATAACAATCACTGACACACTGAAATATTTAAGGCTGGAGTTGATGCTGGTCAGGTTTCACCTGAACTGAGAACTCATGCTGAGGAGAGTAAGGAGGGGTGGGATCAGAATGAGTCCTTCCTTCTGCCCTGTGGCCCTAGACAGTGTTGTTCCACTGCCGCCTTCCTGCGCTCCCAATGGGCACTTGCCTCTGGGGTTTCCTAGGTGTTGTTAAGCCTAGTCTGTAGTGCTCTTCTACAAGGAAGGCTTCCCATATTTCACTATGATGCCAAGACCTGGAAAGCCAGAGTCTCCCTCAGTTAGTTTCTTTGTGAGCTGAGACTGGAGCCTGGAATACTCACACAAGCCCTTTTCTGCTCTTCATTTCCCAGTAAAGGCCTGTGGATTCATGGTGATTTATGATCCGGGAGGAAACCAGCTCTGCAGCATTTTCATTGAATCCAGCCTGCAATGTTGTTTGTCAAGCTGCCACTTAGAGCTTGGAAAATTTTTCTTTAATCTACTTTGCAGAGGCATGGTGTGCCTTCTTGCCTTAATTATGGCCCTGACGTATGTCTGCATGGGGAATAGAGGGAACTATGCTACTGTTTGCAGCTTTTGGCTCTGTCGAATACCACACTAATATTCGATATATGAGCATGATTACTAATAACCTACACTGAAAATAATTTTTCAAAACCTGATTCGTGGTCTTCAGGAGAAAGGATGCGTTGAGATAGGTCTCTTTACTCACACAAATGAATGGAACTAGGGATTTCTTAAAATGACAAATGTGTTGTTCTCTCATCTCTAAATTTCGTCATTTATTTTCTACAAACGCATGATTTTCAGGCTGTGTTTTTTTCCTAGATTTAGAAATTGTGGGTGGTAACAATGGATTCTTCCATGGCAGGGCACTGACTCCTCTTTGTCAACATGCTGACCATGGCACACAGGGTGGAGTGTGTGAAAGACTTCCCATAGAGTTGAAGTACAATGTCAATAAATTGAGGTGGCTTAGCCTGGAAAAATTAGGAGAATGGGTAGGTGGGACCAGGGAAACATTCAAAACTAGGTAGAGAGGTACAGGATGACAGAACGACTAGAAAAACCAGTTTGGAGTCATGGAAGATGATGGCGGGTCTCAAACCATGAGGTAAGCAACAATGGGAAGTATGGCAGTTGTGTGTTGACTGAAGACAGAATGCGTCAGTTCTGAGAGGGGAAACCCTCCCCAGAATTTATGTAAGGCGTGGATCAGTTGTAGAGGAGTTGTGGTTTTGCTTTAACCATTAAACTTCCTGGAATGCTCCAGTATGTCCTCTCTCCATGTTTCACTTTTGCTGTTGGGTGCAGGGCTCTGTTGTGTTTGCACGATTGGTTTCTTCAGCTTCCTCAGTGGCTGCATTGACAGTCCTAAGTGGTAACTCTGCCACTCTCTACTCACTGTATTCTTTTCTTTTTCTTTCTTTATTTTTACATATAGTACAGAATTTCAAAACCAGAAAAATTTAACAATGGTTATATTACATATTTTCATCATCAGATCAGTTTAGATGAATAGATATTGGTGTATAAGATTGATCAAGCAATTAAACAGCAACACTTTCCATAAACATTTTTTTAACAGTTGACACACTGCACACTTTTCTCACAATAGTTAGGCAGAGCACAGTGTGTGGGCATGACCCACCTTCCTTTTGATGTTGCTAAAGAAAGAAAAGAAAAAAAAAAAGAAAGAAAGAATTCTCTTTGAATTAAGAGGAAGCAGATGCATACGCAGTCCAATGTTCCACAATTGCAGTGGGCCACCAGTGAAACTTGCAATGTTGAAGGCTATTGGTCCTAGCCTCCTACAGGTCATCTCACTAATCTAGCTCTGCATTTCATGCCTCGTAATTAAGCTTTTTTGCTGGGTGATCAAGGGCAAGTCAAAGCAAGACCTGTATAATAAAACATTCATCTTTTGTATCTTCCAAAGTCAAATCCCTTCAGGATTAACTTTGGAACCATATATAGTGCTTTGTAGAACTGTTGTCAGTGTCAGCCTTTGGGTCAAGTCACGGCTCTACTCACTGTGGGTCCTTTGCCTTGTTTTAATTTTCGTGCCACTTCCATGAAATGATGGCAATCCAACATCAGCATTCTTTTGCAAGGAAGGCTAATTTAAAAACTGCTCATCTCCTTTCATCAAATATTTACTGGTTATTTTGCCACTGGATGCCACCTGTGTTAAATGCCTTCACTAAATCATCCTTGGGGTCTAGTCTCAAGAAATGTATAGATTGGTAGCTGTCCGGGGATTCTCCACTGTTTCCCCTGGCTTATTCTCCGTCGAAGGTGCGGTCTTGTCCTCCTACTCTCATGGGTACTTTCTTTTCTAGAACTTTCATCCTTGAAATTCCATCTATGCAGAATGCTCTTTCTCCCATTATCTTTATGGCTTGCTTCTTGACTTCACTCTGCTTATTTTCCGTAATGCTGCCTTTTCTAAACATACTATCTAAGTGTACTTCATAAACCCACCTCTCTCTTGATTGACTTTTAATTCTTGATATATAGATGCATTCATTTATTTACTTTACATCTTCCCTGCAAAACTGGAGCTCCATGAGAACAGAGATCTTGCCTATTTTGTTGCTGACTATATCCCTAGCTCCCTAAAAGAATGGCTTGCCCACGTTGGCACTGCCCCAACCTTGCTGAATAAATGGTAATAGAGTGATACCAAGAGGTAGATAGTGCTAAAGAAACTTAGAGCATGAATCTGTTCCAGGAAAGAGAAAGTTTTTAACTGAGGCTTCACATCCTCAGAATGATTTAAGGATGGAAGACTGGTAGGGAAAGGGTGTTGTGTTGCTACGTCTCTTAGAGTCAGGATTTTCCAGGAAGTACATGAAGCTAGCCTGTACTGACAAACCAAAAGACCTGGTTTGTCTCTCAACTCCGTGTCCTTTTGTTGAGCCGGGCAACAGTGTGGACTGAGCTAGACTGGCTCAAAATAACTGTGAGCACCTCTTCTGGGCTGCTCATTGAGTCTTAAAAACAGATATTATACAGAAGTTCTGTGACAGAGATTAGCCTGAGTTAGATATTAATACTTGCATCAGAAACATAGACAGATCTTTCCTTCCTTAAATGTCTTTCTTGGGCACAATTTTATTTTCTTTAACTTGAACAACTCTCTCTTTAATATCTGAAATACTTTTCACAGAGAAAATGATTGACTGCATTATTATCCCTCAGTTAATACGCAGTGTAGGTGTTTAACTACTCCTGCCTTTTCTTTTCAGTCATCAGGAGATTGACGAGGGTCTTCTGTCGCCATGAGTCATTTGCAAGTTTATTTCCATTTTCTCAGATGAAAGAAACGCAGAGGGAAATAATTGCAGTTTTCAGTATTCGCTTGGAGATTCTGAGCGCTTTCTGTAGCAAATTACAGGGATGCGATAGGCCTGACGATGCCCCCTCACTCCTCCTGTGCGACTGCCTCATCTCACAAGCTGTGTCAGTCCTGTTACCCATGTAAGAGTTGATAGCCTTGAATGGGCTCTTGTTCCTACACTGAGATCCTTCCTCACAATGCTGAGTGCCAGAAGCTTTAATTATGAATAATAACGCCATCACTTTCTACTTGAAGTCCACCCAGTGTTATGTGCAAACGTTCTGTTTTGTAAGGACCGGACTACATGCTGCGTTTGCAGCTGGTCACCTCCACCGACTATCCTATACTGACTATGGACATCTAATGCTTCAGTACACACCATGTGCTGGATTGTTACACAGCAATACCATGAAAGAACCCACACAGCCACATCACACAAACAAACAACCCCAAACACATCACAGATTAATTATGTAGTTGTTACTCGCTTTACAGAGACTCTTTGACTTGTTCACTTTACAAAGGGATTCACTACGGATTTTCTTTAAATAGCATGCTCTGCGGGTACATTTATAGTAAAATTAGATCAGCCTCAGTTGTATTCGTACACATTTCAGGAAGCAACTCACTATGAAAGCAAACAGCAAACCCATGCTGGCTTTGCTGCATGAACTTCTAGAATGTGCCAAGAAACCAGATGTTGGGAAGACCTGCATACTGGACCATGTGTTTGAACTACCGTCCACCTGAAATGTGTGTGTCTCCATCACAGAAGATGGAGGATACCTGCGATAATCTTTGTCTTACTAATGTCGATAGTGCCATCCTTTTTGATTTGTATGGTTGGGCAAGTTGAGAAATGATGGCTATAAGCAGATTTTCACAAATGGTGTCTGTGACTTTCATAAAATTAAGAGCTGGTCTGTTTTCAGTGCGTTGACTGATTTTTATTAGAAGGCTTAAATAAAGATTTTCAAATTAACCTGTGGGAGAAGAAGTTACATAACTCTAAAAAAGCAACCTCAAACCGTATTATCGTTAGGAATATAGGGTCAAAGTGCTACAACATGCAGCCATTAGCTAAAGAAGCCAAAACAAAACCTTCCACACTAGGGCCTGGAAGATGGCTCAGTACAAGAAGCGCCTTCCTGGCAAGTGTGAGGTCCTGAGTTCAATCCCTGGTATGAAAAACAAAACAAAACAAAAACCTTTCCACTGTAGTCTAATCTGTGAAGAGAAGAATTTAACAGCTCGCCTGTGCAAAGTAAGCTTGGACTATATGATAAATATTTCCACTCTTATTTACTCTGTGGATCAAACTACTGTTTGTAAAATATGTAGAATTCCTCACACAACAAGCGTCAAGTGGTCTAAATTGTGTACTCATTTGTGATAACTTTGAAAGTCGATCTCTTATTCTAGGTAAAAGTATTGTAAGCATCACTTGCCACTCATGGAAACACGAAGAAGCATTGCTTTCGTGGGTGGTGCAAATGCCTTGGTCAGCGGTAAGAGAAGCAAGTGAATGAGGCAGGCACCTTGCAGGTAGCCTGGGCTTTTGGTCTGCGAGGCTTGTGTGGACTCGTGTTTCCACTGTATTCTGGGCTTGTTATCTTGCGTAACATATTGACCCATTTGGTAAATGGGTCATCATTTACCAATGATGAGGAGGACATCATAGTTATATTATTTATTCCTAACATAAGAAGCCGATGAGTCAACTGAGTGACAGATAGCTACTTATATGTGAGCCCTTTTCAGTTTGGATAAGTTTATGAAATAAAGGAAATTAACACCACCTCCCAGAAACAATCAACGCATTCTATCTGTACGATCTTTGACTACTCCAGGCAGCTCGTGTACGTGGAATTATACAAAGGCTTTTTTGCTGTGACTGGCTTATTTCAGTTGGTATAATGCATGATCCCGTGGTTAGTCTCTATCATGGAATGTCAGCGTGGCACCTGCTTAGAGGGTGAGTGGCATTCGCTCAGGTCCCTTATTTGCGTATTAATCAGCCTTGACGCTTGTGTTGTTCTCACATGTTAGCCACTGTGGAGAGTGCTGTGGGGAAAGCTGGGACACAGATGTTTATTCAGGATCCTGCTGGCAGCTGTTCTGGGTATACACGGGTGGATGTGCTGCGTGCTGTGGTAATTCTGCTTTTAAGTTTTGGAGGAACTGCCATTTGATTTCTTGCATTAGTTATACTATTGAATAGTTCAACAAGTAGCAAACATCTATCTCCCCATCTTTGCCAATATTCATTGTTTTCTATGTTTTAAAATTTATTATTATTATTATTATTATTATTATTATTATTATTATTATTATTATTATTATTTTGGTACTGGGGATTGAACTCAGGACCTTGCGATTGCTGGCAAGTACTTTTTTCTACTGAGCTATCTCCCAGGCCCTTATTTTTTAAAATAGTTAATACATTGTATAATGTTGTCTTCACCGTAGTTCTTTAGAGTTCAAGATGCAGACATGATTTCTTGTCTAAATATGCTTAGTACAGATCTGTCTTTTATCTGCACAAAGAAATAGTAGTTGTATATTTAGTCCAATAGTCCACAACAATAGTGGATTATCAGCTCATCTGGCATTATCAGGGGCTGTTTACTTGAGCGTTTTACAACTCAGCATATTAATATGGCTTTCCTTTTAATACGTATGGTAAGACTTTTCTACTGGATGGTTAAGACCAAGATAATGCTAAGCTCAAGTGCCTAAGTTATAGGAAATAATATCATTAAGCTTCTCTTTTGGATGGTTAATAACTTAGGTTGGCGGCCCAAACAACTAGAGGAAAAGAAGGGCTACAAGGATAGCCTGAAGACTCAGGACAGAAGAGAACTTGTACTGTAACATCCTATAACTCAGTGACGTCCCAAATTTTCAGTTCAAGGAGATTTTGGGGCCGCAGAGGAAAGTGATCCACGATGCGCAGTGTGCCTAAGGAGAGTCAACTAGAGAGAAAACATTCTCTCAGGCTTTCACAGAGAGCAACCTGGTCACGCACTGGCTATGATTCATCCGGATGGCTGACAGTGACAGAAGTGTTGGCAATTGCAGTACATGGTTCCAGGCTAAACCCAGAGGGGACCTGACTGACCTCGTCAGATACAGAAGTTACATATTCTGTGCTTTGATAGCAATTCTAATAAGGATAAATGACAGCTTATTGTAACTTTGATCTGCATTTCTTCAACGATTAGTGATGCTGAGCATCTCCTCATGTCCTTGTTGTCCACTTGTGTATCTTTGTTAGAGAAATATATTCATGATGTTTGATCTTTTTGGACTTAGGTTATTTTGTTGTTGTTGGGTTTCAGGAAATCTTTATATATGCTATGAATGAGTCCCTTACAAGCTATATGATTTGCAGATACTGTCTCCCTGTGAGTTACTTTTCTACCCTGCTGGTATTGTCTCCAGAGTGCACTGAATTTAACAATTTTATGCATATCCAAGGAAATCACCAATGGAATGAAAAGACTTCCTACAGAGTGGGAAAAAATCAGCCAGTTGTCCCATAGACAAAGGACTTATATCTGAACCCATAAAGAATTGAAAAATATCAGGCCCCTTCCATACTTCAAAGACCCAGTAAGAAGATGGGTATCTAAGATAAATGCACAGTTCTCAGATGAAGAAACACAAATAGCAAGTTAATATGTACAAAAATGTTCAACATCACTGCTCACTTGAGAGATGGGAATTAAAACAACACTGAGATTCCATCTCACCCCAGGAAAAATGGCTGTCATCATGAAATCAACCCATTATAAATGTTCAACTGGCTGTGGGGAAGAGGAACCCTGCTCTACTGTTGTTGAGAGTGTAGACCAATACAACTACTGTGGAAACCAGCACGGAGATTCCCAAAGAAACTGTACTGAAGGTCCAATTCAACGCACCTATTCCACTTTTTTTTTTCCCCCAAAGAATTGAAAACATCATACCACAGTGATATATGTGCACCCATATTTATAGCATCACAGTTTGTAATAGATGAATCTTGGGAACAACCCAAGCACCCATCTGCCAAGGAATGGATCAAAAAACAAGTGGTATTTTTGTACAGTGGAGTACTAGTCAGCCATGAAAAGATAAACTTGGGGCTTTTATAGGTAAATGCATACAACTGGAGATCATACTCACAAGTGAAATAAATCAGGCTTGTGTCAACATCATATTGTCCCCCAATGCAAGAAGCTGAAAGCGTAACATTCACAATGTACAGCAGATTTTTGGGAATGCATAGCGAAGAAAGTGTTTAAAAGAAAGGAGAAAATGGGAAAGGGCAAAGCAGAAAGGAAGGGAGGAAAAAGGAAAAATAATTTTATATGTGTGCACAAATTAATTAGGGTAGCTATACTACTAATTTCTATGAGTTCATTGAAAAGAAAGGTTTGCGCTTATATTGTTTGATCAACTTTGCATGCCTGTATCTTGTAACTGAGCAACTAATTTGAAGATAATATATGCAGTGTAATTTTGTATCATTGCTTTATTACTTTTCTCCTTAAAATAAAAAAAAATATGAAGTACAACAAGTCCATTTCTTCTTTCGTTGTTTGTGCTTTTGGTGATAGAAGCTGTTACCAAATCCAATGTCATGATATTTTTTTCCCCTATATATTTTTTTTTTCTGACAGTTTTATGGATTGAGGTCTTGCTCTTAGGGTCTTCATCCATTTTTAGATTACTTTTTCCTATATGGTGTTTTGTAAAGATACTTTTTTCTTTTGCATGTGGATTTTTCCAGAACCATTTGTTAAAACGTGTCCTTTTTCACTGAGTGTTGGAACCCTGTGAAAAATCATGTGACAATACATGGATGGATGCCCATGATGGACATTTGAGTTGGAACCAGAAAACCTGGGTCAAATGAAACCTTCAATCCTAGGTTTTTGAGGAATGACCACACTGATTTCCACAGTGGCTGCACCAGTCTGCACTCCCACCAACAGTGGAGCCGGGCTCCTTTCCTCCCATAGCCCTTTCAGCGTCTGTTACTGGTTGATCTTTTTTTTTTTTTTTTTTTTTTTTGTCTTTTTGAGACAGGGTCTCACTATGACAGGGTCTCGCTATGCAGTTCGGGCTGTCCTTGAGCTCACTTTTGTAGCTCAGGCTGCTGTTGAACTCACACCGATCCTCCTGCCTCAGCCTCCCAAGTGCTGGGATTACAGGTGTGCACCACCACACCAGGCTTATTGGTTGATTTCTTGATGGTAGCCATTCTTTGTAGAGTGAGGTAGAAACTCAGATTTGAGGGTTTCATTGTTGTCTTATTTGGTTTTAATTATGAAAGGGTGTTGAATTTTGTTAAATACCTTTTCTGCATCAACTGAAAAGATCATGCGTTTTCCCTTTTATTCTACTAATATGGTGAATTACACCAACTGATTTTGTTTTGTATTTGAAACCAGCCTTCTAGTCCAGTAAACAAATCCTGTCACTGTTTATAATCTTCTCATATGTTGTTAACTTTGTTTTAGTAGCATTTTGTTGCTGATTTTTACATCATATGCATAAGAACTATGATCTGTGGTTTTCTTTTCATATAGTGGCTTTGGCATCAAGAAAATGGTGACTCATGAATCAGAAATTATTTCCTTATCTTTAATTATTTTTCCATCTTTGGCTGGGGAGATAGCTTGGTGATCTATCTAAGTGCCAGCCTGGAAAGCACAAGGACCTGGGTTTGATCCCCCATACCACATGCTGTGCTGGGGCATGCTGTGCCAGCCACTGAAACCAGGCGGGGTGGTGCACATCTGTAATCCCAGCCGTAGGGAGGCTGAGACAGGAGGATTACTGTGAGTCTGAGCTGTGTAGTGAGACTCTGTACAAAATAAGTAAATAAATAAAAAAAATATATATTTTTATTATGGCTGGCTCAGCCTGCCCTGGGGGTGGGGCTGGTGCAGCATGTGCTGGGGATCAAACTGCAGTCTTTGAAGTTGCCTAAACTTGTCTAAGCAGGCATTTTAGATCGCTGAGCTATCTCACTGGCCCAATAAGAGTTTCTTGAAAATTAATTGTTTTCTTCTAATTTTTGAAATGTTTGACAAGGACTGGTATTTTTGCTTCTTTCAATATTTATTAGAATTCACCAATGAAGCCATGAGGTTTCACATTTTCCTTTGTTGCAAAGAGTTCTGATTTCTCTTAAATTTTCTAACAAGTTACATGTCTATTTAAGTTTTCTGTTACTTTGTGGTCTGGTCTTGGTAGAGTGGCATTTCTCAGAGTTGTCTTATTTCATCAAAATTATTCAGTTCATAGTACCCTCATAATCCTTCCTGTTTCTGTAGAATTAATTAATTTCTGATTGTATTATTTTGAATTGTTTATTTCTTTCTCTTAGTTCATGTAACAAGAGATATGACAATTTTCCCAATCTTTTCAAAGAACTAACTTTTGGTTTTATTTTCTATTTTTCATTCTTTATTTGCTTTGTGGCCTATTTATTTCTTTTTTTCTCCTAGCTTTGAGTTCTTTTACTTGTTATATAAACTATACAGCTAGTTTATAGATTTGAGATCTTTGATGCTCTTTAATATGATAATATATAGTGATAAATGTCCTCCTTGTTATATTCTCTTAACTATGTCCTATAAGTTTTGACAAGTTGTGGTTTGATTTTATTCATTTTTAAGTATTTTCTAAGTTTTTTGGTTGTTTCTTCTTTGATGTATTGGCTAAGAATATATTGCTTAATTTCTACAAATTTGTAAACAGTCTAGTTTTATTTCTGCTATTAATATTGAATTTCATTCCAGGTCCCACAAAAAAAAAAAAAAAAAAAAAA
>PVJA010040649.1:0-18385 GCA_004027025.1 Myocastor coypus | reverse complement strand
GAGAGAGAGAGAGAGAGAGAGAGAGAGAGGAGGAAGGTAGCTCCCCCTGTGCGTCAGAGTCCTGCTCAAGAGCCGGCCCATGGGAAAGACCTTGCTCCTGAGTGTCTCTCCTGTGAGCCTGCTCTCTGAAGTGCTTGAGACTCCTTGACCCCTAAACAGCTGCACATGGGCACAACCCTGGCATCACTCCTGTAGCCTGACTGATGCCAATGACCGCACATGATTACGAGGTTGCCCACAGGCCTCCAGCCCTGCCCAGCCATCTGCGCAGTGCTGTGTAGGCTCCTCATCTCCCTTAAGAGTGCCTGGCACTTGGGGTTGGCTCCAGCCTGGAGTCTGTGCTGTCCGGGGCATGAGGACGGCTCCCAAGGAGCTGGAGCTGGGGTCTGCAGGAGGCTGGAGACCATCGGCCTCCAGGCCAGAGGAGGCCCGGACACAAGCCAAAGGCACAGAGGACAGGCACTTGCCTGCGGACCCACATGGGGCCCGTGCTGCCCACTGGCAGGACACTCAGCACAACAGCCCCCTTGAGCTGTGTCAAAGAGGACAGCACTGCTCCTAAAATCCCCTGCAGGGAACAAGGATGCACACGGGCTTCAGGCCCCAGAATCCACACAGAGCTCCATTCAAGCGCCGCTGAAAATGGGAAGCGTGCAATATAAATTATAAAAACAGTTAAAAGACTCTGATGATAGTTGACATAGCAATTTAAGCATGAAGATGAAAATAGCCAAATAAATTCCCAGATGTGAGTCTAAATAAAAACTTTAAAAATCAGCCTTCTGCTATCTCTGCTAATCTAGAAATTTGCAGGGACAATTATGTTCTGCCCTCTACAGAAACATTTCTGATGCCTTAGGAATCACAATGACCTTGAAATTATGATCTAGAGTGAAATATTGCGTCGTTTGCAAGTTATTTTAAAGACCACATATGGCACCAACAGGCATCTACGGAAGTATGATAAATTGCGCATAGAAAACAAATTATGTAGCAGTTCTTGGCATTTTTATTAGCTTAAAAATGATTTCGGCATTGACATTTTGCACAATGAAATGAAACATAAATAGAATTAGGAGACATCGTGATGCCGGTTCTCAGATCCATCTCTTGCAGTTCCGGGTTTTCTGACAAGGGCTTGGCTGCTGCAGGCAGGACTGTCGCACCCCCACCAGGCCCCATCCGCTCCACCGCTCCTCGGCTCATTGCTGCCTCGGCTCCGGGCCCTTGCCTGGCCAGCCCTGCCCAGCCCCTGGGTCTGACTGCAGATCCATCCTTCTACATGCAGAGCCAGTGAGCCTGGCACACCTGACCCTGGGTGGCAGAGTCCTGGCTGCGGCCTGTCCCAGAGGTGCTCTGATTGTCAACCTGGGCACCACTTCCAACCTAACGGTCCCCAGGACCCATGGGCTAAGGCCGCTCCTCAGCTGAGCACAGCTGAGGGTGTTGGGACCTTCATGGTAGGGCCAGTAGGGGCCCCAGGTCATTAGGAGCCCACTAGAGGCTGAGGGACCCGGCTCCTCCCTCTGTCCCATGCTTCCTACCTGGAACAGGGGTGGTGGCCCCTATTGTCACCATGATGTTCTACCTCACTGCATACCCAGAGCAATGGGACCAAAGGCCACTGCCTGGAACCTCCAGAACCAGGAGTCCAAACAGATTCTGCTGCTCTTGAGTTAACTGTGAGATTTGATTGCTGTGCAGATGGATGTTTAAAACTGTCCTGCAGGGACCGGGGAGATAGCTCGTCCAGGACCCAGATTTGATCCCCAGTACTGCACGCCACGCTGGCCCCAGGAACCCAGGCCTGCCCAGTGGGCCACTGAAGCCGGATGTGGTGGCACATGCCTGTCATCCCAGTGCTGGGGACGCTGAGAGAGGAGCCGTATACAAGTCTGAGCTGCATGGCGCAACTCTACACCCAATGAAGAAATAAAAGATTAAAACAAAACAAAACCAAAGAGCTGTCCTACAGTAAAAGGCACATCTCCGTCCTGCCTGTCCACTGGGGTGGGGGACCTCCGCAGCAGCGTTCTCGGGAGTGGGGTCATACCTTGGAGGACACAGGACAGAGGACTCCAGAGCTGCTGCAGAGGGTGGCAAGGACGTGGGACAAGCGTGTCCGAGGCAGGGAGAGGATTCCAGGGGCTTGTGGCAGCATGTCTCACAACAGCACATTTTCAAAATCTTAATATTCTCCGTAGTTGCTGATCGGCCCTGGCGTGCCCAGTGTCTGTTAGAAAGCTGCCCGATGTCTTCATCCGGGTGCTGAGCACAGACACAGCAGACGTAGGCCTGGCAGCGACTGTCCTTGTTCCTTGTTCACGCCAACTGCAGCACAGGGTGGCTGCAATTATTTGACTTTCTGTCCCCAGGGATGTAGCTCCGTGGCACGAAGCACCCAGCTGGCAGATGCGAGGTCCCGCGTCTGAGTCCCCCATACCAAAAAGCAAACAATTAAAAAAACAAACAAACAAAAGCAAGGTAAAATAAAACATGTGACCTGATTCCAAAGTTAATCCTGAGGGGATTTGATCTTGGAAGACACAAAAGATGAATGTTTTGTTATACAGATCTTGCTTTAACTTGCCCTTGATCACCCAGTGGAAAAGCTTAATTATGAGGCATAAAGCACAGAGCTAGATTAGTATGATGAGCTGTAAGAGGCTTAAATCAACAGCCTCCAACATTGCCGGTTTCACCAGTAGCCCAATGCAACTTTGAAACATTGGACTATGTATACAACTACCTCCTCTCAGTTCAAAAAGAAGAAATTTTTTTCTTTCCTTACCAGTATTGATTAGAAAATTTATCACATCTATACTCTGTGCTCCATATAACTACTATGAGGACAACAATACGCAATGTGTCAATTATTGTGAATGTGCTACTAACGTGTTTTGAAACTATCATATTGTTATTTCTTATTAAAAGCAATAGAAAATAAAAAAAATAAGAAAAACACGTGACCAACACTTTGCCAGCCCTGCCTCCCCATACAGAACGACAATCTGCCAATGCCATGCTGGGCGTGGTAGTGCACGCCTGTAACCCCAGCACTCTGGGAGGCTGAGCCGGGACGATCACAGGTTTTGGCAGCTTAGCAACTTAGAAAAGCGCTGTCTCAAAATAAAATATGGAAGAGGACTGGGGAAGTAGCTCAGTGTGTAGGCCCTGGGGTCAGTCACCAGTGCCACCTACACATAAAGAAGTACAAGTACCTCAGAAATGAACTTTGGTGTTCAGAAACAATGATTCCTCCCAACTTTGAGTCAGTACGTTTTTAAAGAAAAGATTGAGACTTACAAAATGGTTCATAGTTTGCCTTTTTTTTTCTAGACATTTAGAATTTCAAAGAAATTTCATTTGAGCTCTCTGACTGGCTTTTCATTTTCTCTCTCTCTCTCTCTCTCTCTCTCTCTCTCTCTCTCTCTCTCTCTCTCTCTCTTTCTTGTTTTTTGTCTTTTTGACACAGGTTCAGGCTGGCCTTGAGCTCACTTTTGTAGCCCAGGCTGGTCTGGAACTAACACCTATCCTCCTGCCTCAGCCTCCCGAGTGCTGGGATTACAGGCATGCGCCACCATGCCCAGCTTTTTCATTTTCTTTCAACTTGGAAATCAGAAGTCCACAGGTTTCACAGAACTGTGATTTCCCTAGAGACCGTTCTCTTTTTGTCTGTTGCGTGTTTTACCTTAGAAAGTTTCATGACTGCAACACTAAGGAAATAGGGGAAAGGAGTTAATTCTATAGGCGATGCAGTTTTCCCAGATAATCCACTCTCACGAAGCTAACTGAACCTCAGAGCGGTCCTGCACAGAGGAGGCCTTATCTTCACGTAGAGCAGTGGAGCCAGAGATCCTCACAGACAAAACCACTGAAAGTGAAGTCTCAGAGTGGGCACTGCGTTGGTTCACAGCACACACCGCTGCCCCAACCTAGGGATGCCCAGGAGAGCCACTAAGAAATCGTGCAATTCGTCACCCATCTGTCCTTCCAAGCAAATGTGGCTTGACCCTTCCAGAATGAGCTGAGAGCATAACTGGGAACAGAACAGCCCATCGAGGTTACAGATGGCAACAACGATGCTCTGGTCTTGTACTGCTAGTAGGGTGGCAGACAAATGGCCAAGCACCTTAGGGAGAAGGGCGGAAAATCCTTACAAGCAGCCCTGCATCCCAGGACGGCATCCCAAGACAAACACTTGGGGCCAAGACTTCAGAAAACAGCAGGCGCAGACACACTGGGTGGTGTCAGAGACCTGGACGTAGGGCTACCCCTCCAAACGGTCCTGGGCTCCTCCCAGCTGCTGCTGGCCTGCGGTCAGCGAAGGCCAGGCCTCCCCAGGTGAGGCCAAGTCGACGTCAGCCCAGATGTCAGTGACGGTGCAGAGACACAAGGACGAGGTCAGCTATTGCAGTGCTGCTGCAATTCCTCCAGGCAAGTCTGTGGGCCTGGAAAGGTGCACGCTGTCCTCAAACTGCAGACTGACAGACTGACCACACAGGGACAGAAGCTGGGACACCAGGCCAGGAGGACAGATGGTCTTGGACAAGAGGAGAACGGAAAGCTGGCCAAATAGCTCGATGGATTAAAGAGCCTGCAAGCATGCCCAGAGGCTCAGGGTTCTTGATCCTGTGGCCTGCTGTGCCAGCCCCTCCCCCAGGGTGTGCTGAGACGACAATTGAGACTGGGCGCAGTGGCGTGCGCCTGTAATCTCAGCTCTTAGGAGGCTCTAAACAGGCCGATCACTGAGTCCGATCTAGTAGTGAGACCCTGAGCATCCTGTAGACTTTCCTTAAAAGATACAAACAAGTGGAGCATGGGGCTCTGCAGCAGATCTGGGCGACAGAGCGGAGGTCCTGGGCTGGGACCGGAAGTGATGGCGATGCGTAGTCTGCGCTGGAGAGCCGACGTGGCTCCTGATGGAGCTGTCCTCCTCCCCCCGTCCCACACGGTCTTGCCTGGCCGTGTGCGCCAGGGCCCCGAAAGCCACCACGTTTGGTGCCCTTCCCCAGAAGCAGCTCCTGGCTCTCTCTGTGCCAGGACAGCACGCAGGAAGCAGCTAATCCTGTGGACGACATTTCCCCTAGCCACAGACGCCCATACGGAAGCTGGCTGTGCCCTCCATGTCCGGCAGTCCTCTCCCCAGAAGACCATGGTGATCGCTCCTCTGGCAAGCTGAACATGTACAAAACCAATAAAACCAATCGCCTCATTTTGGTCATTTCTGCGACACCCACACATCTGAGCCCCTCACATGGGAAAGCTGGGACAATCTGACGCCACTCTGGGCTAGGGCCTGGGGAACCTCTTGGTCTCACAGCTCCTGGGACAGGCAGTAACTTTGGTCCCTGGCGAGCCCACACCGAGCTCTGGCACACAGCAGGGGCGACTCCCACGACCTGGACAGCGAAGCACCTTCTGTGCCTGTCAGCAACGCCGACGGCCTCGATGGGTCGGCCAAGTACAGTCACCCATTCTGGATGTGGGCAAGGAAGATGCACTTGCACAATGGCGCATGTCATCTACCAGAACTGAAGAGGGGCACAGGACACCTGGGAGCATCGTCAGCCAAGAGCAGGCGTGCTTGCCCAGGCTGCACAGCTTACCCCAGGCTCCGATCCCAGCCCCTGGCACAGAGCTGGACACAGACAAGGTGCTCAGTGAAGACCTCTTGAGTAAATGGGAACAAACTCTGGGGATCTCAGCGAGGCTTCGAGAGGCCATCAAGCCCGGGGGGCCCCAAGTCTGTTCCCTGGAGCCCACATCCTTAACCACCTGCTCGCACCGTGTAATGAAAAATATTGCTTGAACCCAGGCTGCATGCTAGACATTGTTGCAGGGCCAGGCACTGTGACAGCGACAGCCAGGTCTTGACTGGGTACAGGTGCCAGGGACCTGGAAGGCCATCAAGCGCAAGGATACAGGGTGGCAGAGGAGTGAGACCACTAACGCATGCATTAGCAAACTGAGTTAGAGGCGGGGTGTAGATGACCGCGTCCCCCTTCTGCCCAAGGAGGGGCTGGGGTTGGGGACACCTAGGAGACCTTCAGTTCTGGGCTCAGGCAAGTCACAGAGGTCACTTAGCCGTGCAGTTTGGGCCCCTTGGCCTGCAGCACATGTTTCTCCACCACTTGGTTGTTTTCTGGCTCTACCAGCCTAGAGCGATCCTGGAGACACAGATCAGAGTTAGGGCACTTTGAAAAGAATTCCCGTCAGTACCAGGCCTTGGCTGGCTGAGGTTGTCTACATATCAAGTCTTTCCACATACAGGGCAGTCAGGTCACTCCTATCCCTTCTGTAGCAAAAGCCCTGTCCCTGTCCCTATCCAAGAATCCACTTAGTGCTGACCAAAAGGGTGAGGCCCCGGGCCAGGCTGGCACTTCCTTGGCCAGGGCTGTCTCCTAAGGCCCCTTCCGATAGCTGTTCCTCTAGCCACGCTATGGGTGAGGGTACAAGCCTCACAGAGCGGCCCCTCACCCACAGGCCTGGCAAGTGTTGAAAGAACCCCTTGGCAAGTCACTGAGGATTCCTTCACTCAGAATATAGTGTGGGAGAAGCATGTGCCAGACTCCGGGGGACGAAGCAAACACAGTGTGACGGCGGTCATCTCGAGGGCAGGCTGTCTGGTAGAAGTTCACTATCCTGGCCACTTCCCTCATTGCTGGGACCAAGTATCCTGCACCCTCAGCTTCGAAGAGGAGCGTTTATGCTGGCTCACAGTTCAGCCGCACATGCAGCTTGGCAGAAGGCTCTGCTGGAGGGGAGCTTCTCAGGGTGTGGAGGCCGGGAAGCAGAGAGGGAGGAGGAGCCCCATGGAGCAGGCAGGTGCACCATGCAGCCAGGCCCCCAGGGACCCTGCTACACAGGCCTCTCCTCTCACAACACCCACAAACCCTTCCTGCCTCCAAGGAGCAGCCAGATATACACACCAGCCCATGAATAAATTCAAAAAGAAGCAGCTGAAATTAATAAAAAGAGTCTATTTTAGTTAACACACTATATCTAAAATATTCTCATTTCAACATACAAGTAATGTAGATTTTTCAGGGGATGTTTACTCAGATGTGGGGTGCAGTTGGCAGAACTACTACAGCCTGAGGCCCATCTGGAGGTACCAATTATGGTGCTGGAGATCCCATGACATACATGCCTCCTCCTGGAAAGGGGCACCCACATTCAGACCCTGTCCCCTCCTATACTCAGGGGACAGAGGCCCAGGACTCTTCCTGGCGTGTGCACTTGGCTGCCCTTTAACCCACAAGGGTCAGCCCCTCTGTGTCAGGCATGGAACAGACCTGAGACTGGGCCATGTGGGACCTGTGCCGGGCCTGGTCGGCACCCAGCTGCCCATCCAGCACCCTGTGTGAGGTCCTGCTGGAAAGAGGCCATGGTGTTGACCCCCAGCCCCTAAGCCACCCTCCCTAAATGCTGTCCCAGTGATCTCTGCTGAACTCCTGTCCATTTCCCATACCACCCAGTGGATTCTGACGTAGAAGCGTCAGTAGCTATTGGAAGCTGTGTCAAGTGACAGCAGAACCAATCAAAGAACAGTCAACCACTTAGCGTCCAATTATTTAAATGCAAGATGACCAAAAATTGCCTATTTTGTATAAGGTAATATAACAGGAAATGTAAAACAACAATTTCATCAAATATATTCAGTATAGGAATTGACTGATTAAATGACACCTGCCTGAGTCGCATGTGGGGCAGTCAGCAGGTCACAGACATGTGACCCAAGTGGCTCTGCCCCAAGTTACATGGGCCACCGAGTGGTAAATGGCTAACTTAGGCGACCTGCAATGAGTTCAATGCCATGTCACTCCATGGCTGGACTCCGAGCAGACACTGCAGGCAGGTTTCAGACCCTCACCCCGTGTCGCAAGTTGTACCGCTCCTCTCTCCCTTCCCTGCTTGTCCTTGTGATCCCCTGGAAGACAGGAAGTCATCTTGGGGTCTCAGTGCCCTCAGACCCACAGAGCTCTCACACAAACGAAGGGAAGCCATCTCTTTCGTGCTTCCCACCCGTCCTATGATTCCTTCTCTACCATTGGCCAGAACTGGTCACATGGCCACTGCTGACCTAACTGGGTTAGGCCAATCAGAGGCCATCCTGGAAGCTAAGGAAGGGTTTGTTCCCGCCAAACAGTAGGGTTGACAGTAGAGAAGCCTGGGTTCCCTGAAGGAAAACCTCAGGTCTGAGAGAAGTTGAGGTGGATATCTGAGGAGCCCTGACAAATTTTATCCACCACAATCAAAATGATGCCTCCGCGCTTGTCCCTTTCCCTTGCCTGATGTGTGCGCAGTTAGCTAGGGAATTGCTGTAATCTCAGACTTTCAAGTATGTGACCCCAAATTAATTTTAGGGTCCCTGGAGAACCGTCCTGGCTTAGACTCCTTGGTGTCTAAGCGGGTTGCCTTGGACACAACATGCCTCCGGTCCTGGGTCGGATTTCCCAGACTGCTCTGCTGAAAGCCAGACTCTGTCCCCGGGATATTAAGATGCAAAGGCTGTGGAAAAGTTAAAAATTGCAGTTGAGTCTGCAAACAAATCTCACGTACCCAGAGATCGCACACGGGAAACCCTGCCGCACGAGGCAGGCACACCATTGGGGAACAGGGAAAGCAATCCTCAGAGAGCCCGAGGTATCAAATTCCTGTGAAGGATTCCTCCAAGTAACTTTTTCTTAAACTCCTTCTGATGGCATTACGGAACCTTGTGCATAGGGGACCCTGGGGCTCATGAAGTTTCAATTATTCTGAAAAATAATGCTTCTTAATCCTAGCGTATTCCCGGTCGATTTCTGTGCAGGACTGTCACATATTGCGCTCCAGAGTTTAGAATCCAGGTGTAGCAGTTACTGAAGTCAGCAAACAGCGGTATCTGCCCCTGCAGGGCCTGTGGTCCTGTTCAGCACATCTGCCCCCTCTTGGAATGTGGTAGGCGCTCAGCAGGCACCCGAGGCAGGGAAATGAGGGTTGAGTCCCTTGTGCAGCTGTCACCTGTCGGCAGCCATGGGCTCTGCCTGTGACTCTGGTGCAGCTCCAGCTCTCAAGCCTCTGGAGGTGAGAAGTGGCAGCTGGGGCTTAGAGCCAGACTCTCAGAGGAAACCTAAGGCCCGAATCTGAACCTGAGCTTCACTTCCGGGGCACCTCTGACCTGTGTGGGGGAAATACCCAGGGCTTCCTGGTTTGGGGTGGGAGTGGACTCGGAGACTTCAGATTCAAAGTAAAATAAGTGTACCTTCCCCAAAGGGCAGAAATCCCCTGCAAACCAAATGGTAAATGCTCTCGGCTGCAACTTGCAAACCTGTATGGACAGAGAACTGCGTTCCCGGCTGGGTGACTTCCTGCCATTTCTTTCCAGTCAGGCTTCTGAGGGCTTTCTGCTGTTTATGGGTCCCTGTCGGGCTGGGGCTGGGGCGGGGGCAGGTGGGTGGGGGAGCTCCACTCAAAGGAAGAATACTGCAGCAGTGAAGAAGAAACTCTCCAGGTGACTGCACAGGCAGCCTCCTCAGGGAGCCCTGAGCCTCCACACTTGACAGGCAGCAGCTAGACAATGTGCGCGCGGGCTTGGAGCCGGCTGGGGCTGTGGAGCAGCCTGCCACATTCCCGTGGCAGTGGGAAGCTCTCCAGGACACAGGGGACATGAAAGGGACCTAGAGAGAAAAGGACAGCAGTCAGAAGTGCCACCTGGCTGACAATGGTCTGAGGATGGCAACAAAGCGCCAGTTACTGGTTAACTCGGAGATGCTAAGGCCAGTGGCAGGGAGGTGGCAACAGGCAGTGAAAGAGGGGCCCTTCCCCAGGGAGTCCCCAAGAAAGGACAATGGGAGGGAGAGTCTGTCCCCAGACACTGGGCCGACAGGCCACCTTTGTTCCCACTCCGTGCCCCCAAAGTCAATCATTTGCACTAGAGACCTGTGTGTGTGTGTGTGCACGTGCACATGCACAGGAGCGCGCGTGCACGTGCATGTGTGTGTGTCTCACATTCACAGAGCCAACTCCTGGTTACTCAGGGCAGGTGACTCAGTTTTCCCAGGACTAGAATGCTGGTGACCAACCCAAAGTGAAAGGAGCTGTTGAGGAAGGTCAGTGGGTCTCATAATGCAGAGAGGAGGGGCTGCCCCCCAGGGTGGCTGCCCACTGAGGCCTCCTTCCACTCAGTGGTCACCTGTCCCTCTGGGTCCCAGCCCCACCCCCAGCTCTGCTCTGCTCTGCACTTGGAATCTGAGGCCCAGGCTCAAGGCCGCTTTTGTCACCCTGGGGTGACCACCAATCCTTTGCTCCCCCTGGTGGAATCAAACCCCAGGACTGGAGTCTGCATGAGCTCTGGCGGGACGGCAGGGTGCTCCTGAGCAGAGGGGTGCTCTATCTCCAGGGAAACCTGCAGCAGAGCCCCAGCCTGTGCCGTGAGTCAGGAAGGGCACAAGGAGCAGCGGGGTGTCCCCACCCCAGAGCTGGCCCCGCCGTGGCTGGCCGAGTGATAACAGTTGCTCTTCGCTCTCAGCTAGGCAGTGCAAGCCCATGTGCATGGAGGAGGGGGAGCACAGACGAGGCCCACAGACGCTGGCCACGCGATGGTTTTCTGTACCCAGAAGACTTGCTCATCACAAGGGCTTCACAGCCTTTGAGCTTTGTCCCAGCTGTCTGCTCTCCGTCGTCCATTGTTCTATCTGTCCCTCACCCCTGCACTCAATCTTGAGAACTGGGTAAATAGCAAGTTTTTTAGATGCAGTCTGAGACAGCTGTGCTACGGTTTGACCCACAGAGCTCCTGTGAACTCCACTGGCCCGGCCACCAGTCAGTCTTCCACGAATGACCACATACTCTGTGGGCTGCAGAGAGCTGGAGGTTGGTGCAATGGGGCAGGTGGGATCCCACAGTGGAAGCCTGGTCAGGCCTGAGCAAGTTCTACAGCCTGGGGTTCCTGCAGGAACACCGGGAAGCCGGCCAGCCACAGCTGGGGTCCATGCTCAAAATGCAGGGCTTCGCTCTCCCCTGCCCTCAGCACCAGCAGCGTGAAAATCCCATGGAAAAGTGACCCAGACCAGGAAAGCCACGGGGAGCCACGTGGCCGAGTCCTGCCACATCTGCTGTGATAAACAGTTCTGAGTCGGGAATGGGGACAGGGGAGGTGGACACAGACAGGGCAGGCAGGAAGAATGAGCTGCATCAGCAGAGTGCAGCTTCGTAGGGAAAAACCAGTTTTTCTGACAAGGCTGAGGAGCCCACTCTCCGGCGCAGCCGTCCTGCCCACATCTGCGGCTTGCTCGTGCCCCCTGGTGGCGGACGGCGGCCACTGCTTTCCGGAGTGCCAGCCCAACCCTGCTGGGGGCTTTCTTATTACATCATGAATTTTGATAAGCCCATTAGCCAGCCAGGCAGCCGGGAGGGGTGCCGTCCTCTCTTGATGACTACACAATGAGGAGTAATATATTTTAATTTAAACACCATAAACCTATTGAGTGCTTAATTAACTTTAACCGTCTTTAGGGGAATGAAGCCAATTTGAGGGGGTCAAAAGGAGTTGTTTCAATATCAAACAGTTTTACATAGTCAAGCCATTCATTCGGCCTACAGCTACTGATTAACACACAAAATTAACATGTTAGTAAAAATTCATATTCAGGCCTCTGGGGAAATTAGGATGCACATGCACAGGGCATGATTAGCACGGCCATTGTTTTCTCCCAACAATATCATTTAATGGGTTTTCAGAATTACAGAAAGAGAGACTCGGGCACTGGCTTGAATTGATTATTTACCACAAAGCTGTGAAATATAGAAAAGCTAGGAAACATCTCAAGCCAAAAGGTCGGTGCCCAGAGGCCTCCGCCCTCCCCAGAGGCGAGGGAATCCTCCTGAGCTTGGCCGGGACTAGCTGAGCAGGGCCGGCGCACGTGCATGCGCACACACGCACACACACGCACGCAATGCACGCACATGCACGCACATGCACACACATGCGCACACATGCACACGCACACACATGTACACACGCACATGCACACACTCACACGTGCACACGCACAAGCACGCACACATGCACATGCACACACACGCACAAGCACACACACCTGCACACACGCACACACATATGTACACATGCACATGCACACACTCACACGCGCACATGCACAAGCACGCACACATGCACATGCACACGCACGCACATGCACACGCGCACACACATGCACATGCACATGCACGCACATGCACAAGCGCACACACATGCACACACATGCACAAGCACACACACCTGCACACACGCACGCACACGCACGCACATGCACACACATGTACACACATGCGCACACACGCACACATGTGTACACATGCACATACACACACTCACATGTGCACATGCACAAGCACGTACACATGCACATGCACACACACCTGCACACACGCGCACACACACACATGCATGCACACATGCACACACTGCACGCACGCGCACATGCAGGGGTCGGGCTGCCTGGATGGCCAGGAGCTGCCTGCTGGGAGGAGGTGGGATTTCACTTCTGATGCATTTAGATTCCACATCCAGCTTACTTCCCACAAGAACTTGCAACGGACCACCTTGTTCCCAGGGATAAACAGGAAGACAATTTTTTTTTAAGCAATAAGGAGTTAATGAGAAAGATTACAGAGAGCAAGAGTCAGGGGTTACTGCGTTTGCAAGGCGCATGTAGTTGGGAGCTTCCTGGCAGCTTAGAAGAAATGTGCATGCCCTGGGACCCGTGTGTCGGCATCAGTGGACAGATACACTTGCCATCTCTGGCTAAACCCAAGAGCAGCTGGTTGGGAGGCTACTTAGGGAAGGGCTACTCGGACAGATGACTGTCAGCACATGTAATTAAGTGTCACAAAGGTGAGCACATGTTCTTCTCAAAGAGCAAGTCTTCCAAAGAAGCAAGTGCAGGCTTTAAGCTGTTCTGCGGGGGCTGGTCTCATGACTTGGCCTGCACTCCCAGCTGACCACTGTGGCCAGGGGAGCCCAGGACAGCTGTGGCTGGTTGCTGGTTCACCCAGCATCTTTATTTTTAAAAATATGACCATGCAGCTGTATACTTTCGCCAGCATCCCAACTATCATGGTCTTGACTGCAGGACTCTTAGGGGTTCCTGGTTCCCCACGCCCCACACCCACACCCACTGAAAGTCCCTCTGTGACTTGGCCATCCTGGGTGGCCTTCCTCAAGAATCCAACTTGGAAACAATGACAGGTCAGGGGTCTCTGACTCCATCCCCCCAGGGGCCACTGTAAAAGCCATCTGTTCTGACTCCCAGGGTGAAGCAGCAGAGAGACTGGGGTACACAGAGCAGGCAGCCAGGCAATGCCTTCCGTCCATCCTAAGTAGCAGACTGACGCGGGGGCAGGGAGGACAGGGACCTCCAGTCAGGCCTGAGAGCTGAGGATCCAGAGAGCAAAGGCCAGGTGCCCCGCGTTGTCTCCTCTCCCAAGCTTGGGCTGTGGGAGGGGGGGCATCCAGAGACAGGGATGAGGGTCACCTCATTACAGGGACCCCCGCTTTCTCATCAGCACGGTACATGCAGTTACAGCGGAGTGGTACAGAAAGAAGCGCCCACTGCAGGAGGAGGAGAGGCTGTGGCTGGCGTTCCCTTCCTCGGTAGCAGCACCCTGCTGCTATCCTGAGCGATGATGAATCTGAGCTGATGACATTCTCAGGGACCCCTGTAGCTCATGTGACCAGGGCGCTAAGTGCCACCTGAAGATTGGCAGAAGTCTCACGTGGCTGCCAGGGGAACTTGGAGAAGCTGCTCAGGCAGAAGTCGCCTGCCCGTCCTCCCCTCGTCGTCCTGCTTCCTGCTGTGTCCTCAGGCTTGGGTCACTTCCAGATGGCATCAGTGTGTCATGGTCTACACCGAGATGTCCCCCAAGAGCCTCCTGCGTGCACAGCTGGGGCTTTTGGAGGGTGCCTGGATCGCGGGGCACCATAGCAGGTGGCGGCTAGGCGGCGGGGTCTGGCGGGGAGCGGCAGGTCGCTGGGGCGGGGCTGGAGGACTCCTCCCCTCCCTTCTCTGTGGGCCGGTTGTGAGCCGTTCTTCTCCACCCAGGCACTTACAGCCCCCGGCCAGGCCTTGGAGCAGCGGACTATGGACTGAAGCCTCCACAACCACAAGCCAAACCAAAGCTTTCCTGCTCTAAGCTGTGAGTGTTAGGTGTTGTGCCCCGGTAAGAGGAAAGTGACAAAGACACCGTCTGTGCAGTGCAGTGGGGGACCAGAGAGAAGAGCAACTGCCCCTGCCTGCCCCGGGCCTTCTTGTGTGAAAAGTGCAGCAGCCGAATGTCATTCAAAGCCCTGCTCTTGGGGCCTTTCTGCTGTGCGCAGCTGGCTCTACCGTGGCTCAGGCGGGGCCAGCACTCAGGAGCACACCGTGGGGCTGGGGGAAGGACTTGCAATTCCTAGTCGGGAGGCGAGAAGAGCCAGCGAGCGCCGGGAAGCAATTCTTCTGGGCTTTTATGGGCCATTATTTAACATCATAAATGCTGATATTCATGAGACAGAGAGAGCAGATGCCAATATTTCAGGCGTTAGCGCACAGAGGGATGTAAGCCGCTTCATTTAGGTGTGTAATGCAGGCCACTTAAGGGTAGGGACCTGGAGGGCGCACCTTCGTGTGCACAGCCGCCTCACCAGCCCCTGCCTGCTGAGGAGACGCAGCCCTGTGGCCTGCAAATTATGAGCCCCGTACGACCACGGCTCCTGGCTTCTGCCGCACTTTGGTCTTCTCATCATTTCACGAACTCAAGGCCCCAAGCACAAAGCACAAGCCCTTGGGAGCTGTGCTCTGCTGCCCGGCTTGGAGCTGGCCCAGGAGTGACACGCTGAGGAGCACTAGGCCGCCATGGTGGCCTTACCACGGCGCTCCTGATGGAACTTGCAGCCACCCCCCTCTTGACAGGTTCTTCCCTCTCCTGTCAAGTGTCATTTATCTACTTACCTATTTTGTGAGGGTGTGGGCTGAACACTACCGCAGCATTTTTTATTCTGAAGCAAGGTCTAAGTTTTGAGGCAGGCCTTCAGCTCATGACTCTTCTGCCTCAGTCTCTGAAGAGCTGGATGTCTGGTGCGAGTCCCATCTTTCTTTTAAGATTCAGGTCCAGTTCTCCCTCTCCTGGCAAAGCTCCGTGAGGTCCTGCCCAGCCACCTCTCCCATGAAGACAAGTGTCACTGCGTGGGTCCTTGCTGGGCCCCAGGGGCCCTCCTGACCGGTGCTCCGTGTGGCTGCTTCACCCCTCCTGTAGACCCAGCCAGGAGGGAAGTTCATACCTTTGATGGGCCTTGCGATTTGCGAGATGAAGCAGTGACCCAGCCCAGGTCAGCTGTGCCCAAGCCTGGCCTCCTCTTTCCATGCACCCTGTCCCTGGCAGCACCCCAATCCTAGAGCACCCATAAAGGTCAGCTAGGGCTGAGCAGCACAGGGTGCAGGGACAGCCATCCTGGGATAGTGGAGTCTGGGTCCAGCGTGCAGCAGGCTGAGGAAGGAGCCACCTCTGGCACAGAGCGTTCCGGGCACAGGACCTGGCAGCAAAGCAGACCAGCAGGGGCTCAAGACACTCAAGACAGGCCTGTGGCAAGCCCCGGGAAACAAGGGCTCCACCCTCGGGAAGGGACCTGAGGGGGCCTGGGCTAGTAGCATCGGGGCTGCGGGCGGAGAGTGGGCAAGCCAGGAGGGCCCAGGCCATGGGGCTGTCCCCGGGCACCCGGGTGGCTCCACGCAGGGAGGAAGGTGGCAGGGGAAGTGAGTCAGTCACCAGGAGGACAGCACACACGCACACACGCACACACCCCGCACCCAGCAGCACGGGCCCAGGCTGCGGTGAGGAGGACAATGCCAAGTGGCGCACCTGGCTCTTGGCAGCGCCTCCCAGGGTTGGAGTAGGGCCTGCGCTTCCCCGAGCCCAACTGAGCGGCCTCACGCCCGGCACTCCCCTGGGGGTGGGCCACCCTGGCCGTCACCACCCTTTCTCGTCTCCAGGCCCTGCGATCAGTCCAGCCTTCCTGAAACCGCAGGCTGGGCTTGTTCCCAGGCTGGCAGGGCTGCTGCAGGTTGGTGTGTGGTGGCGTCAGGCTCTGCAGGGACACGGGTGCCTTCTTCTGAGTCCCGGGAGCCAGCTGGGGGACAGGGACAGCCAGGGGCACAGGGCCTCAGACTAACTCAGGTGCCAGGGCCGAGCCCTGGGCCTGCCTCTGTCCAGCAACCCTCAAAAGACAGAGTGAACCGGATGTGGTGAGAGCTGGTGCCCTGACCCTGTCTCCTGGGCAGGCAGAGGCTGGAGGATGGGGAGTTTGAGGCCAGCCTGGGCGAGGTAGCAGGGCTATGCAGGTGCAGTGCAGATGAATGCTACCTGCAGACCCAAGGCTGTCTTGGTCCAAAATGGGGACCACATGGCGGCCACACAGTGACCAGGTCACCTCACTGCCTCCCACAGGGAGCAGCAGAGCACACACCCAGGGATCCTGAGGCTTTGCTCCTGCCTTCCTGTCCTCTTAGTCTACCTTTCAGAGGAAGAGTTTCAGTGCTCCAAGCATGGCTGCACACAGGGGCCACTCTTTCCCAGCACACAGCAGTGAGAGAGCTTTGCAAACAGCACTGCTTGGGGGTCGCCAGGGCCCAGCGTGACCCCTCTTCTCACACAGGAAGTGGGTATCCTGCACCTACTACATGCTGGGCTCTGCTGCAGCACTATCAGGCCTGAGATGCTGACGGGTCGGGCTGGAGCCACATCAATGCACAAGGAGCTTGATTTGAGGAGAACAGCTGCAATAATAGTGCATCTGTAGGAGCAGGGCGACTGCCTTGTGTCCAGAGCTACTGCGATTCCAGGGCCTGCAGCTGGCTCTGGGCTCCACCTGTGACCCAGCTGTGAGTCCACCGCGGCACACGAGACTTCAAGCCTCCGTCTGGCATCTGCAGAGGCCCACAGCGCACCTGTCCTTAGGGTTGGAATTGGGGTCCTCTAAAGCTCCCCCAAGGACCTCCTGACCTCCAGGACCTCACATGGAGATAGACAGGGTCTTTCCACAGGTTGTCAGGTTAAATAGAATGCAGGTCCTAGAGACCAGGGTGACATGGGGTAGTGCTGCCCAGGGAAAGCACCCAGTGTGAAGCACAGATGGGGGTCCACCTCCGCGACTGAGGGACACCGTGGACAGCTAGCATGCCGCAAGCGCAGGGGGACGCACAGCACCTGGTGCCTCCCAGCCCCCTAAAGAACCGGCTGCGCCGTTCTCCCTGGCCTCAGCTCCTGCCTGTCAGAGAAGACTCATCTTGGCTTTGAGCTAGCTGCTTTCCTCATGGCTGAGACAAATGACTCTTTGCCCCAAGTCAGAGCGGAAAGGCTTAGTTAGCTCCCAGTTTGCGGAGGATTCAGTCCACAGTCAGCGGGCTGCAACGCAGGGTGGCACGGCAGAGGACAAACAGCCCGTGGCGGTGGAGGACGGCAAGAGCAGCAACTGGCCTTAGCACCGTCCTCCGGCGCATCCTCCACCATACCTGGGCTGCTGGGAGGGGTGGGGCCAACGCAGTGGAGGAAGTGAGCACACCCTGAGCCCGTGTCACCCACTGCAGGCGACCCCAGCAACGCCAGAGCCCTACGACTGCACGGGGCTTTGGGGCACGCAGACGCCACCCCGACACCAGTTGGGGAGCGTTGCTACGCAGCCCCAACGAACAAACACATCAGCCCTGCAGGCAGTCATGGGGAAGAAAGAAAAAGCTTAGCAGACATTAAGTGCACATTGCACGGGTCAGACCAGGGAGACAAAGGTCGAGGCTGCTGCTGTTTTAGCTTCCGAGAGCCACAGGACGCAGCTTTCCGACAGGTGCGTACCCAAAACATGAGGAAGCGCCCCCTCCCCGGCTATGGGGGACACATCACTTTTGAATCTGTGTAGGGTGCTGACGCAAAGCTCACTCCCAAGCCGCGTGGAATTTTCGCTTCCCTGTGACTGGGGTCGCTCGTGTGGCTGTGTGCCATGGTCCCCACTGGGCGGCTGCACGTGCACACAGGACTGCGTTACCAGGGCTTTCATTCTCACTTCTGGCCCACACCTGCAGAGCCTCACCGACCTCGGTGTTGGTGCACACACACGTGTAGGCGCAAGGGTCATCCTGCCTCCCCAAGTCTCCTTCCACGGCCACAAATCCTACCTCACTGCCTCTTCCCACCCGGCTTTTAGTTTGTCCTTTAAAGCATACATATTGTGGGTTTCACGTGTAAGAGAAACTACGTGGTATTTGGACGTCCGTGTGTGACTTATGTACCCTGACACCACCGTCTCAAGCTGCATCCATTTTCCTACAAACGGCTTAGGCCATCCTTTATGGCAGAGTAGTACTCCATGGTG
>PVJA010040648.1:0-18359 GCA_004027025.1 Myocastor coypus | reverse complement strand
ATAAACCAGACATACATGTGTAAATAACATACTGTCTCCCTAGGATAAGAACTCAAAATAAGACATAAAAATTGAAAGGTATAGCACAGTTAAGTGGAAAGAGAGGTCTTAAGGATTGAACAAGGAAAAGAGAGAAAGGATAAAAGTTAGGAAATATGGTAGAAGAAAAACCACACATTTATATAAACAAGATAGTTAAGGCAATGGCACTAAGAACTTCCATCAGGTTTTTGAAAATAGCAGTGAGGGCCTGGCAGGATGGCTCAGTGGTCTAAAGCGCCTGCTTGGGGAAGCTTGGGCAGCTTCAGGGACCGCGGTTCGATCCCCGGCACCACATGCTGCGCCAGCCCTGCCCTCGGGGTGGGCTGGGCCGGCCATAAAAATGAGTGAATAAACAAATAAAGGTCCTGAAACAAGAAAAAATAATGATAAATAAAAAATAAAAAATTTAAAAAAAATAAAAAAGAAAATAGCAGTGAATGGCTAGAATTCTCACCTCAACTCACTCTGTATGCTGATATCTGTGAACTAAGCAACTACATTACAAACAGCAATGTGTAATACTAAAGCCATGCTTAAAATACCTGTCATTTTGAGCTTGTAGATATATATTGCTTCTGACATTATATCACTTACTGCTGTACTCTCTTTAAAGTAAATGTTTGTTTAAAAATTGATAATAAAAGTAAATGAGAAATAAGAAAAACAAAATGTCATAGGATTGTCCTGCTATGATGTTGTATATGGTTTGATTTCTCAATTTCTGTGTTAAAAATGTATAATTGTTTTTTAACGTTCTATAGGGATTTAAATTTTAGAATATCCATGGCGGTTGGGAAGTAGCAGTTCCATTTTGTGTCTAAGATATTTGACATTAATACAGGTAATGATGTTAAGCTTAGCTGCCTCTGTTACAGGATAAAAATATCATTAAGTTTCTCTTCTGGATGTTTAAGAACTAAAGTTTACAGACTAAAAAATTATAGAGATAGATACACTAAAGAGATAGCCAACAATTTGGTCATATCCCTTCAAGGTCAGTGAAGACTTAGGACATGAAAGAACTTCTGTTGTGACATCGTGTAACTAAGCAGTATCCTAAATTTTCTAAACAAGGAAATTATGGGGTCACAGAGGAAAGTGATCAACGATGTATAGTGTGCCTAAGGAGAGTCACTTAGAGAGAAAAATTCTTTCAGGCTTTCACAGAGAGCAAATTGGTCAAGCAATGGCCATAATTCATCCAGAGGGCTGACACTGACATAAGATCCACAAGGTACTTCGTATGGTTCCATGGTAAATCCTGAAGGGATTTCACTGACCTTGTCAGATAGCAAAAGTTACATTTTTAGTTACATTGGTCTTGCTTTAACTTGGTCTTAACCATCCAGTAGAAAATTATACCACTAGGTATAAAAAGTAAAGCTATATTAATATGCTGAGCTGTAAAAGGCTCAAGTCAATAACTTCTGGCAATTGCCAGTTGTGCTGATAACTCTCTACTATTATGGACAATTGGACATCAGGTTATTTTGTTGAATTCAAATACCTACAGTCTCTGGACTGGCATCAAGTATGAAAAGGCCCTTGAAAGACTTCTCCAAATACAGCTTCTCTAATTGCAATGGAACACCCATCACTGACAAAACAAAATAAAAATTATTTTGTTGTGAAAAAAAGAAAAAATATATATATATATGTATAGACAAGATAGGATATATATAGATCTATATGCAGCTACTTTCTCTTAGTTCATTGAGAAGAAAGGTTTTTACTAAGATATCTTGTCCTCTGAATAACTACTACGAAGACAACAATATGCAATGTATTAATTATTATAACTGTCCTACTAACCTGTTTTGAAACTGTTTCATTGCTATTTTGTCTTTTTTTTCCTCATTAAAGTGAATAAAAAAATTAAAAATTAAAATGGAAAACACTGGAGACCAATATTCAGGATGTCCAAATGTTGCCAGGGGGCCTTCCTACCTCTCAGCCCTAGGACAGATCACCCCACTGCTTGGCTGAAAGCATGTGGCTGGCATATGCATGAAAAATATACATTTCCACATGCTAAAAATGCACTCAAAGAAGCAATGCACCTTCCTCCTGAGAGGCTGGAGGTCTGAAGCTCTGTTCTCCCACTCCAGTCCTCTGGGTCGCTTGTGGTCAAATATCTGCATCCTGTCTTGCTTAGCAAAAGGCACACATGCTGAGCAATGCAACACCCGGTGGTACTGCACTTGTGTGAGCATTCTAAAACGTACAGACGTAAGCCTAGATGCCTAGTTAGTCGCTCAGCATGGCCCCTAAGTACCATTAAGAAATACAGACTGTCTGCATTTCTTCTATATATGAGCTGTCTGACGCTATGGCAGTGGAGCTCAGCACAGTGTTTTATGCTAACTGCCACTTAACTAACTAGGAGGAGGATGCCTAAATAATAATAAAATACAGTGTGATAAATACAGAAATCATAAACAGTGCTCATTATCATTGTCAAATGTAGTGGAACATCCAAAACTACATGCGTTACACGGCTATGCAACTGGCAGGGCTATGGGTTTATTTTTACCAGCATCGCTACTCACAGATGAGGGCTGCATTGTGCTGCTAGACTCAGAGGACCACAGGTCATGACAGCTATGACATCAGTAGGTGACACACAGGACTAGGTGATGTCACACATGGTTGCTCCCTCCTTAGCATTAAAGCTATTCCATGATCCTCAGCCACACATGGCAGTCACTCCTCTTCTGTATGCAACAACCCCTGCCCAGTTCAGAGGTCTCTGAACTCTTCCTATGTGCCAAGCATGCTGCCTGACACTAGTGCCATATTTGTCAAAAGATCTAAGCCCCAAAGTCCCATCCTGGAGGGCCTCAAAGGCCAGCAGGGAGAGGACCCAACACTGAGTATGGGCAGGGCCACTGTAGGATTGAGCCAAAAGGCACACTGGAGGCGCCGGTCCAAGCTTGGCCAGGACCAAGGAGGCCCGAGGGCTAAGCAGAGCTCCCTGAGACACGGAAGGAGAGTTAGTGCTGGGAGACTGAAGCCTCACAAAGGGCCCAGAAGGTGCCAAGACCCAGGGGCAGAGGTGCATAACTAGGACTGGAAGCAGCTTATGGTGGCAGACATGGGTAAACCTGAAAGGGGAGAGAGAGAGAGAAGGTCAGCGCAGGAAGGAGGAGGCTCATTTGGGAAGAGGTTCAGTCTAAAGGTAGTGAGCATAGCATTTACTGGTGCAATTGGACAATGGCATAGACATATTTCCCTTGCCCACAAGAAATATTTCCTAGAGTCTGTCTAGACAAAGAGGAACAATGTATAAAACTCAAGGCCGTCGCATAGTTGTGCATATGCGCAGCCAGCCACCAGGCAGGGAACTTGGTAGCTGTTTTGTAAATAGCATATGAGAGGTGCAAGTGGCCAGAGCTGGATGGAGACCAGGACGATGAGAAGCCGGTGGGCTTCATAGACTTACAGACAGAACATTAGAACGTGGCAGCTGATTGGGATGGGTGGTGGGAATGAGGAAGGGGTCCCGGGAGACTGACTCTCCGGTTTATGCATCTGGGTGGATGGCGCTATGATCTCGGCCTACACTTCCTGTTCCGTGCTGCTCTGAGATCTGGCACAATCAAGAGGGCTCCAGAGCCTGGCTGCAGGCTCCCCTCCCTGCAGTGCTCCTGAAGCTAAGAGCCCTCCCCCGCAGTGCTCTTCTCCAAGCTGCAACAGGTAATCTCAATCATTAGCTTGGCAGGCAGAGATGAGTAAAGCACAATGTGGGCGTGCCTGGGAGGACCATGCAGATGTGACCTGGGGGACTACAGCTAACCCTCACCTCTTTCTCGCTGGCTCTTCTGCCCTCTGGTCTGCCAGGCCCGTGTGCCATGACGCTCTTGCCTTGTCATCGGGGATCATGGACTGAACCCTCCCAAACCATGATCCGAAGCAGACCTCTCCTCCTCTAAATTGTGAGCGCTGGGCATCTTGTCCCAACAATAGGAAAGCTAGTGAATAGAAAAGAAAGACATGATGTTTCTGATTTTATGCAAGTAGTGGGCTTTGGTTCCCTGCAAGCCCACAGAATTATTCAATGAAGTCCAAGTCACCCTCCTTGGGCACCAGGGAGCACCCTGTCCTCCCAATAATGGGCTTGTTCCTATTAGACCCTGTTGTTCACTGTGATCCAGCGTGCCATCTCTGTGTGGAACCAGGTGGTATGCCGTGTCCTCTTTGCCCTAGCTGCAAGAACTGCTACTGATCTCCTCTGTGCAATGCTAGGTTCAGCCACCTCTGTGACCCTGGGATGGTAACCCAGCTTAGAACTGGGATGCCCCCAGAGGCCCACACATTAGAGGCTTGGTTTCCATTCTTGTTGCCCCTGGAGAGTGGTAGAACCTTTACAAGGTAGGGGCTGGCGGAAGGCTTTTGGGTCATTGAGACAAGCCCTTTAAGGGACTTGTGGGAGCCAAGCTTCCTCTCCCTCCCTCTACTCCTTCTCCTCCTTCCCCACCCCACCCCCACCCCAGCCACCACGAGGTGACCAATTGTGCTCCACCATGTGATCCCAGCGTGCTGTGCTTCTTTGTCACAGAGTTTATTTTATTTATTTATTTTTTTTTTATTTATTTTTTTTTTTGGAGACAGGGTCTCACTGTGCAGTTCAGGCTGGCCTTGAGCTCACTTTTGTAGCCCAGGCTGGTCTCAAACTCACAACGATCCTCCTGCCTCAGCCTCCCAAGTGCTTGGATTACAGGCGTGAGCCACCACGCCCGGCTGTCACAGAGTTTAAAGGCAACAGGGCCAACTGACCAATAATGGGCTAGAATTCCACACAGTGAGTCAAAATAAATGTTTTCTCTTTATAAGTTGGGTATTTTAAGCACGTGCTCTAATGGCAGTAATCTGACATAGGTTCATCAGAGCAGAAGCCATGAACACAAAATTCTCTGCCACATCTGAGAGCCCAGAGGCAGGACAAGAGCTGAAGGAGGAATTCTTACGGTTTCCATGTTAGTAGGATCAGCTTTTGTGGCTGGTTCTGTCTCATGCTTTTGTTGAAGTTCAGGCGCTCTCACTTTCAAGCTGCTTCCTAGGCAAAAACAGGCACGAGGTTTTCTTTGTTCAAATTTGACTTGCTCTTCCGTGAAAAAGCCTGATTTCTCCCCTGCACCTGAAATCTCCCTGGGGAGGAGCTCTGAGGTTGCCTGGTTGGCTGGCTGGTTTGTTTGCAAAGCCTTTGCACTGAGCTACATCCCTAGCCCCTTTCATACTTCTGTTATGAAAGATAGGATCTTGCTAAATTGCTAATGCACCCAAGCTGAGCTGGAACTTGCAGTCTTCCTGTCTCAACCTCCCAGAAGGGCTGCGATAACAGGCATGTGTCACTGTGTCTGACTTACTTGGGGGGGGTTAAAAATAGATTTGCATAGAAAATCATGGTTAGAGTTTGTGGAAAATAACTCAGGCAGACTGTCTTGGCTTGGCAGCAATCAACCAGGACAAAGGCGAGGGGTGACACACACACGTCCTAGTCTGGTGACAAGCAGAACAGCCCAGCTGGCTGAGGCCCAGAGGGAGGTGAATGGAGCCCGGGCTAGCAGAGTCTCCTGGTCGGCCCTCTGTGCCAGCACGAGAGCAAGTCCTGGCCAGAGAAGGCAGCGCTGCCCTCTTTAGAGGAGACTGTCCTCTTTAGAGCCAGGGCACCTGACTACCACAATGCCGCCCTGGACACCACGTCGTGAGGCACAGACCGAATCCTGCAAGGGAACAGGGTGGGGACTTCGGAAAGCACAGCTTGCCTGGCTGGAGCGCTTATTACATTTCTCTGATACCCAGAAATCTGGAAGAATTTTCACCAAGGTATTAATAAGTATTAATTAATAAGAATAGAACAGCATGCTATGCGAGCCCAATCCCAGGCACGCTGAGCCTGAGATTCAGTCTGAGAATGGAGGTGCACACCTGTAATCCCAGCACTGGGGAGGCTGAAAATAGGAGGATCGCTATAAGTCTGAGCTGTGTAGTGAGATCTAGCACAAAACACATGAAATGAAGAAGAAGAAGAAGAAGAAGAAGAAGAAGAAGAAGAAGAAGAAGAAGAAGAGGAAGAGGAAGAGGAAGAGGAAGAGGAAGAGGAAGAGGAAGAAGAAGAAGAAGAAAAACATTGATAGCTTGCTTGATACTGCTCTTAATAGTGTGTGTGTGTGTGTGTGCATGTGTGTGTGTGTGTGTGAGTGCGCACACACACGCGTGCATTTTCTTATTCATTCCCCCACAATATTCCAGGGAAAGTGAAAGTGAGGCCATGAAATTCCTTATTTCCACAACGACAACCCGGATGCACAGAGACACCAAGTGACCTGACCGAGGTCACACAGCAGCCTCATGCTAAGCCTAAGCACTGAAGCACTCTGCTGGGTCTCGCCTGTTCCTTCCGTGTGACCCCAGTCATAACTTCTCTCTGCATCCCTCTATATTTCCTGTCAACCAGTAGATAGATCTAAGCGCATGAGCAGATTTAGAGGTTGACAGACACAATTGTTATTCTTTTGCATTTTAGCATCTGAAATTCTTTCATAAGAATAGTATATTAACTATTGTAGTTGTTCTGTTTATTGTAGTTTTGTTTTTTTTTTTTTAATGCTTGGAATTTCCTGTCTTTGCTCAGTGAGAAACCCTTCAGGTCGGTGCCAGGATTTACTGACACAATTCCAAAGGTCTTTAATAGTCTCCTTTTCAGTAAGTCAGTGTGTTCTAGGTTCATCTTGTATATTTCTTGTCTCAAACCTGGAATAGGCATTCCTTCAAGAAACGTTGTGTCTTTTTACTAGATACTGATGTTTAGAGCCATATATCTGAATGCTAGGCACACTCATTGTTAGATTATTTAATAGACTTTTCAGTGGACAGTGGTGGAAAATACTTTGTAAAAGAAAAATATATTGTGTGGTCTTATCAATAATGGCAGGTTTAGACTGAGCCAGGGAGATAGCTTAGTGGTCCAAGCACCTGCCTGGCAAGCGCAAGGACCGGGGTTCAATCCCCACACGGCATGCCATGCTGGCTCCACATCGAGCTGGCCACCAAAACTGTGCATGGTGGCACATGCCTGTAATCCCAGGGCTGAAGAAGCTGAGAGAGGAGCATCACTGCAAGTCTGAGCTGCATATTGAGACCCTGTACCAAATAAACAAATAAATAGTTTTTTAACATTAAAAAAATAATGATGTCAGGTTTAGGTTGATAGGGCCTTTATATAAATTGTTTAATACTCATTTCTTTTAAATAGAAAATCATGATTCCTAATAATTTTAACATAATTGTTTGCACATAGATATTCACATTTCAGATGAATAGTATCAGCAAATAAATATATGATACAAATATTATTGAGCACTGCTTAAAACTTATGCATAGTTGCTTAGCATCTGAAGGTATACACCTCTCTGAATGGACACTTAAAGTACAGTGCTCTAAAGTCACCTGAAATAATTTTCTGTGTGGATGACCCATCTGTATTAAACTGACAAGTGTGCCTTTGATTTTTTTTTAGCTCCAAAAAGACAGAAGAAACATTTGCTTTCGATTTTAAACATTGCTTCTCTAGGCTTAATTTAATTTTATTTAACTTTATTATTATTTTTTTTTTATCTTGCAGTTACATAAAACATCTACATAGACCCAAAACTCACATTTTCAAAATGAGGTAAGCTCAGAGAAGCAGGCAGCCTCAGGCCTCCCCTCCTCCAGAGCGACTCTCCTTTCCCTACCTAACCCTGTTACCAATTGCTGCTTTCTCCAACTATATAAAAAGCAGGGGTAAAAAAAAGTAGGCAAAGAAGATTTTCCCTGTACACATATTTCCTCTGATATTTTTGCAGTTTCACATTTTATCATGAAATTTTGGCTGTCTTCACTTACTTATCCTAGAGGTCTTGCTCATAATAGCAATCTTCATCATTAAGCACAAAAACATGGCCCAGCAGGATGGCTCAGTGGTCCAAAGCATCTGTTTAGAAAAGCTTGGGTGGCTGCAGGGACCGCAGTTTGATCCCCAGCACCACATGCTGTACCAGCCCTGCCCTCAAGGCAAGCTGAGCCGGCCATAAAAATAAATAAACAAACAAACAAAAGTTCTGAAACAAGAATAAAATAAAATAAAATAAATTTTTAAAAAAGAATCTAGTCTTTAAAAAAAGAAAAAAAAAAAAAAAAAAAAAAGCACAAAAACATTTTCTGATCCCAGCAGCTCCAAGGCCAACAGAAAGCTGGGCTGCCCCCATTGATGTCACAAGCCTCTCATAAGTCAGAAAGAACAGAAAGAAACCACCAGCCTGGACTTTCTCAGACAGTCATTACGGCCATCCAGGCTGCGCAGGGCACACCGTGCTTGGCTCACTTATTCTCAGAGGTCATAATAACAACACTTGTGAGCCGGGCGTGGTGGCTCACGCCTGTAATCCCAGCACTTGGGAGGCTGAGGCAGGAGGATCAGTTTGAGTTCAAGAGCAGCCTGGGCTACAAAAGTGAGCTCAAGGCCAGCCTGAACTGCATAGTGAGACCCTGTCTCAAAAAGGCAAAAAAAAAAAAAAAAAAAAACGCTTGTGGCTGGTCGTAAGGTCCTCGAGTGTGAGAGAGACAGAGCAGGTGAGGGCGTGAGAGGGACAGGAGGCAGGGCTGGGCTCGTCCTGGCATCTCAGCTCTCTAACAACACAACCTCCACAGAAGGCTCTCCTGACAACTAAATTAAAGGTCTACCCACTGGCAGGAGCAGGGTCTGGCAGGCAGAGAGGACTTAAAAGGCGATGGCTGTTGTCATGTTCAGTAAGCTCTTTCACATCCATCATCTCATTAAAATTCTGAGAACAGAAGCTGCATTTCATTTTGGGTTACATTTCTGACACCATGGGGCTCTATGCTGTATTTAATAGAAATTTAGGTACTTGTTTTATAAGCCACATTATGACTCATCCTGCCTATGCGGCATTCTTTTTTTTTTTTTTTTTTTTAATGTTTAGTAGAGGGTGTACAGCAGTGGTTCTCAGCCTTTCTAATGCCGTGACCCCGCAATGCAGTTCCTCATGTTGTGGTAATCCCAAACCAAAAAATAATTTTGGTGACTACTTCAAAACTGTAATTTTGCTACAGTTATGATTCAGAATGTAAATACCTGATATACATTATGTATTCTCATTGCCACAAATCAAATATAATTTAAACATAGTGATTGATCACAAAAACAATATTTAATTATATGTTGAGAAATATTTATTATTAATTCCAATAAATAACACTTCACCATGGCGTAGCATGGGTTTAAAAAGATATCGGAAATATGTATTTTCCGATGGCTTTAGGCGACTCCTGTGTTTTGGTCGTTTGACCCCCGCCGGGGTCACGACCCACAGGTTAAGAACTGCTGGTGCACAGGGTCTCACTACACAGATCGACTCAGTAATACTCCTGTTTTCAGCCTCGTAAGCGCTGGGATTATAGGCATGCAGCACCACACCCAGTCTCAATCGCCATCTCAGCACACCCCAGGGGGTGCAGCCAGCAGGGCAGGACAGGGATTGAATCCTAGTCTCTGAGCCTGCCTAAGCAGGTGCTTTAGTCCACTGAGCTATCTGGCCGGCCCCCTGGTGGACTGTCAATCACCTTGCAATGGATAGATTTAAAAGATGCCCTGTTCTGCTTACAAATTGTTCCCATAAGAAAATCCTGAGACAGGATGACAAGACCAGCTCACTGGGACTCAATGGCCACAAGGGTTTGGGAACTTATTCACTATTTGAGGGGAGATGCGACAGTAGATTTAGATGTTCCAAGACAACCAGTTTCTCTGTCCCTTCAAGTTCCAGGTTTTAGTTAAATTCATTATATTATAGTGATACATGTACATCCATTCTTCTAGCAGTGTAATTGATAATATCTGTGTTATGGAAGAGACCCATGTGCCCACAGATGGATGAATGGATAAGGAAAACATTGTGCACATGATGGAGTACTATGCAGCCATAAAGAAGGATATACTTAAGTATCTCTTCTTTTTCTTCTCTCTTCTTCACTCTTTTCTTTTCTTCACTCTTTTTTCTTCTTCCTTTACTTTAAGGATTCTTTTGGTGGGGAGGAGACTGGCTCAGGCTGCCTTAAGGGCTTGTCAGGTAAGCCTTGTGGAGCTGGGGATCAAACCCCTGTCCCCCGCACCTGACTGGGTTTGCCTGAGCAGGCCGCCTGCTTAAACCACTGAACTAAGCCACAGGTCACCCTCCATTTTTTTTTTTAATGTGTGTGTGTGCGTGTGTGTACCAGGGATTGAACTCAGGACCTTGTGCTTCTCAGGCAAGCGCTAATTCTACTGAGCTATTTCCCTTCTTCCTTTACTTGAAATAAAAGTTGTGTTTACCTGTTTATCAGCTGTCTCAGCTAGCTCTTTGGGGAGAACAAAAAGAGCCTGGAATCTCTCTCTGGACACTGTACCACCTGGCAACAAGCAGGGTGCATAAACTATCATATATTATCTCCACCACTGTGGCTATTTGACACCTACACAGATGATAAGCCATCATCAGAAAATGTACACGATATTATATTGAAATAGTATAAATTAAATAAAAAGGTACACTATGTTTATATTTGCATTAAATATGTATACACAAAAGAAAACCAAAAGGGGGGGCCCCAGCAGGATGGCTCAGTGGTCTAAAGCGCCTGCTTAGGAAACTTGGGCAGCTGCAGGGACCGCAGTTCAATCCCCGGCACCACATGCTGTGCCAGCTCTGCCCTGGGGGCAGGCTGAGCAAGCCATAAAAATAAATAAACAAACAAAAGTTCTGAAACAATAAAATTTTTAAAAATTCTTTAAAAAAAAAAAAAACCAAAAGGGAATTTACCAAAATGAAATGTTTAAGTTATGGAAGGTTCTGTGTCCTCTGCACTGGTCTTCATTTCTTCAGTCCCAGTAACAGGGCAGAGTTGTCCTGGTTCACACACTTACGTAGTTCCACGATTCTGGGGGAGATGGCTGTAGCCATGCTCATCAGTCAGTGCAGAGTTTGTGCACAGGGGCACAATTTTGCCTAACGCTTTTGTTTGTGAACTGAGTTGTTCACAAGCAAGCAGAAGTGCTTGCAACAGAGGTATGTCTGTCTTTTGGCCTTTACCTTCTCAAAAAGTAAAGACATTTCAAAAATCCAGAAGTCTTCCCCTCCAGCTGCGCTTGCTGGATGTGTGGCCTGTGCGTTGACAGGAACCGCAGGCCGGAAGCAGCCCGGCACCCACCCAGCATGCACTGGGTGTGGCCCATGTACTCCAAAAACATCCCTTCGGCTTTTCTTGGTAGCAGGGGTGGAATTAAGGAAATGAATGGCTGGATCCGAGGTATATTAAGGATTTCCCTTGTCATAAAGAATCACTGGGCTCTACCTTTGGAAAACTTCCAAATATCGGTGGCCCTCCCCTTCCTCCTTCTCTTCCTCTGCCTTGGGCTAAGCCTTCACTTTCGCCTGCTCCACCTCCCTACGCCAAGTCTGGCTTTGACAGCGGGAAGGTGCGGGAGGCTTTCTGAGCTGGTCTGCTGCCAGGAAGGACCTTCGTCCCCCTACTGTGGTGGCTCAGGGCTCACCAGCTCTAGAGCCTGCTGCAGAAAGGCCACAGAGTTTATGTCTGCCCTGCAGTGACTGCAGGTCTCCCGTGGCCCAAAGTCTTCTATGTTGAGTAAGTGTCAATAATGACAGGAACTTAGAAGCAGGGGCACATCTAAGTGTGGCCATAAGGAACATTGTGCTTTACGACTAGGAAGTGTAATTAAAACATCTCCTTGGATGCTGTGAATACAGAATGGACTCAAAAAGAATAACATTAAAGTAGTCTCTTAAAAATTGTCGGCGTCTTCACAAGGTGAAACTACTTTCATCCATCTATTAGTAGTTTAGATACTGACACCACTGAAGAAAATTTGCTTCTAGTTTCCTAAGATATTTCTGTGAAAATCCCACAACCTTCCAATTATTTCCACTTTCTTTTTCTCTTCCTTTTTCATTTTTACTTCTACTCCACTAATGAAAACCTTTGACCCTGAGCAGCAGAAAGGGACTGTTGCCATGAAGAACGTAGAGGTGTGGGCTGACCAGTGCATCCAGAAAGCAGAGGAAATAGAGCCAAGCTCCCTGTGGAGACCAGCTGTTTCCAGCAAAGAGCCCAGCTGCACCCACTCACCCTACACAGTGAGAAAAGGACGCTGTGCTTAGAACAGTCCCCAGCGCAGATGCAGGCCCTCAATTCCAGAAGAAGGAAAGGGCTGGGGGAGAAGCAGAGGTTGGAACAATGGTGGCATGGGTGGCAACTCCTGACATCAGGGACACGCCCTGGCATACTTCTCCGGGCTCCTTAATCCTCTTAGCTGCAAGATGCTTCTCAACTCCTTAGCTAGGAGCCAGAGAATTCGTGGACAAGAGCAGAGGATACCACAGTTCACTTGCTCTCTCTTGCATGAGGACCCAGAAGGCTGGTCCTCATCAGCAGTCACATATGCTGAGACTTTGACCATGGGCCTCTGGCCTCCAGAGCAGAGAGAAACAGCTGCCTGCTAGTTAAGACACCCAGCCTGTGGTACTTTGGTATAGCAGCCGGAGCTGACTGAGATATATATATACAGTACAACTTCATGTATTTTATTGTATTTTATTTTTTGTATTGCTGGAACATTCCTATCTGGAATCCTCCATCAGGACAGCCTTTAAACTTTATGTATCTATTTCTGTATGTTTGGGCTGGCTCAGCCTACCCTGGGGGTGGGGCTAGCGCAGCATGTGGTGTCAGGGATTGAACCGTGGTCCTGGCAGTTGGCTAAGCTTGCCTAAGCAGGTGCTTTAGACCACTGAGCTATCTCGCTGTCCCTTCACATATTTTAAAGAGTTTGACAGCTTTGTTTGTACGTCGTTGACTTCCCATAACCTCATTTCTTTTCATGCATGTGAATGCATCCTTCTGAGGACAGATCCATAGATTTCCCCAAAGAGTCTACGGCACGAGGAAGACCATAGAGAAGTGTCCTCCCTTCCCTCCATCTTGGTCACATCTCTACCTCCTGCCTCGGGCTGAGAAATGGTGGTTGGGACACAGTGTTAGCAAAGCATCTTCAGTCACTTCTCTGGCAGATAAGTCACAGACTCCTCCCTCCATCTGACAGGTGTACACTGTTGGGAAGAGGACGTCGCCAGCTCTGTGTCCTCCACACTGCTCCCTGAAGGGCAGCACCAAGCCCACTGAGTCTCACCAACTGTGACCTCTGTGGTGACAGCATCTTCACACATGCTTCCCAGGACCTCGGTGGGCCACGTAGAAGGCCGCCACTTATTATGGAAGAATGCCAGGTTTTACGCTGAGTCACTGATGAATTCGTTCTGGAGTAGCAAACAAAAACAAAAACATCAAATCATCCTCATGTACCAATATTGTAAGCAGCACTTATAGAATTTTTTTTGTCTTTTTGTCTTTTTGGGACAAGGTCTCACTGTACAGTTCAGGCTGGCCTTGAGCTCCCTTTTGTAGCCCAGGTTGGTCTTGAACGCATACCGATCCTCCTGCCTCAGCCTCCCAAGTGCTGGGATTACAGGCATGTGTCACCACGCCTGGCAGCACGTACAAAGATTTGAACCTGAAAAACCTGTCACCAATTTGAGCTTCAGTTTCTTCATCTATCCAGTGAGGACAACAATTGCATGACTTATTTTCAAATCTCTCTCTCCTCCAAATCTCTCTCTCTCCTCCTTCTCTGTCTCCCTCCATCTCCGTCTCATACCCATTCTCCTTTTGAGAACTGCCAAATTTGAGTGTTTTAATCTTAATTTCATTACTAGACAATAACTCACTTTCAGACACGGGAAGCCAGCCGTATAGAAGAAAGCGATTTAATTTGAAAATCTGCTGTATTATTGACCTCAGCTACTCAGACCACAGCAGCTGGCTTTAAGACCGGGTTGGGCTTTTTGCCTTTTGTTTTGCTTTGTTCTTGATTGTGCTTGGCCGAGAAGCTGCGTTTCACCGCATGAGCTCTGGGTGGCAGCAGTGCACCATAAAGGCTTGCGGTCGGCCGGGGAACAGGCTGCCTTAGGCGAGGCTGGGAATCTTCCAGAGGATTTTTCAAGGGATGAGTCGGTGCCAGCTCTGCTCTACGCTGTGAGCAGATCGCTGTCTCCCCTGTGATCAACTAGAGGGGTGAGGGAGGGGCAGGAAAGGAAGGAGGACGGAGGGGGAGGGTCAGGACAAATGGAAGATGGAAGGAAGGAACGCAGACCCGCAGCCAGGGGCGTCGGAATGCGGTACAGAAAGAATGCAACGAAGTCAGATGAACTGTATGTTATGGAGATTGGTGTAAGCCTCCAAAGCCCTGCTCTCCAGTCTCTCTCTAGTCTTCCCCCGCCTCCCCGCCCCGACACAACGCCGCTTGTGAACCTGAGGGGCGAGCGTATTGCAGGGCTGGTGCGCTTAAGTCCGGGCTTCGTGGACTGCGTGAGGATTTATGTACTTGTCTCCTCGTGCGCGAAGGGAAGCTAATAATGTGGACTTTATGGGTTGTTTGGCGGATTCAATTAGTTAATATATATAAAGATAATGAGTGGTCTGACACAACCAGAGTGAGCACCATAGAAATGGTAGCTAGTTTCATTACTGTCGTTACCCAAGTCTGTGGCTTTTTATTTAGAAGAGCAGGGAGGTGTGGGCAGGGTAGTTAGGGGAGGAGCAGGGCGCAAGGAAGAACACACACACACATACACACGCACACACACGCACACACGCACACATGCACACCCGCAGATGCAGACACGTAGCCTTTCCAGAATACACCAACCATGCGGGAGTCCACTACTCCTTGTTTCTTTGGCCCTTGGCACAGATGCCAGCCCAGGTGGCATCAGTTGCCACCTGACCTGGCACCCTTTGGTGCGCAGTTTGCTCAGGGCTCCTTGTTCTGGGACTTGTGGCACCTCCCTGAACCAAGGAACAGTGCGCGCGCGCGCGCGGAGCCACCAAATCAGTTCCCAAAGGAAACAGGACGGTGAGATCAGGTGTTCGCGAGGTGACCTTAGGGATGCAGGGACACAAGGTTGTTTTATTTTGAATGAAGAATATAGGGGGACACCCACTCAGGGACTCCCCTCCCGCCCCTCTCTCGGACAGGAATTTTCTTTCCCCTCATAAATATGTTCTGCTCATTACCTCCGTTTGTTGCTAAAATTCATTCTTCGGTTTTAGAGAACACAGACTCGTCCTAGGTACTTTTCAGGTTGGGGATCGGTTTTCCCTATATCATTTGGAGGTTCCCTATTGGAGGTCATCCACCCCAGCTCAGTTTTTTCTTCCTGCAACCCTAGAAAGGCAAACCTTGGACTCATAGTAGTCTTGTCTCAGATGTCTACTGTAAAGAGACATGTTTTACACGCACACTGATGTGGGAGTCCATTCTTGGGTAAACACTGTGGTAATGAAAAACACCAAAATGTTTTGAGCTGTAATGTACTATAAAATCTTGGAATCTGATCCCTAAAAAAATAATCAAGTAAAGCAAATGACCTGCTACTTCAAGTTTTAGGAACCAGATATAAAACTAATTCCTGTCTTTGTGTGTGTGTGTGTGTGTGTGTGTGTGGTACTGGGGATTGAACTTGGGACCTTGCACTTGCCAGGTAGGTGATTATGCTGTTGAGCTATATCCTCAGCCTCTTAATTCCTGCTTTGGAAAACAAAAATACTTGCAATCATATGTAATATAGTAGACTGAAAAAAAAATTGATGATGAAAATACGTAATATAACCATTGTTAAATTTTTCTTGTTTTGAGCTTCTCTACTATAAGTACTCTTGCTTGTTACTGTTTTCCTATCTTTGTTTCTGCTATTTGTACTCTTTAAAATAAAATTAAATCTAAAAAAAAAGAAAGAAAGACCAGGACAGCTAGTCTGCTGATTATATGAAGAAAACTGTTTTGTAGAAACAGCTTCTCCTTCCCCAGTCACTGGGGTTTTATGTAAAGTGGAGGGTGACATCCCCAAGTGGTTACGGTGACCTTTTCCTGTGGACTAGGGCATGTCCGTGTCCTCTGCCAAGGTCATGTCATGAGTGGAGAAGGGTCGGATAGAGGCAACACAGGCTTGTCTTTCATCGGGGCTTCGTTTAGTGCCTATGCAGTGCTCTGAGGTCCTCTTGTATTGACTATTATCTATCACTGGAAAGGGCACCCAACACCCATGATGTGCAGGAAGAGAGATTTCTTTGGTTCAGAGTTGCAGCCCTTAGTTGGCTGGCTCCAAAACAAAAAGCAACTTGGTAAAAGGGCATGGTGTAGGAAAAGGGCTCAATCTATGGTGGGCAGGCAGCAGAGAAATGGAAGAGGCAGAGATGAGACCACACCCTCCCAAGCCAGGCTCCTGTGCCCTGGCCAGCCAGGCTCCACTTCTGAGCAGTCAAATGAACTCATGGGTAGGCTAATCCTCCACTCAGCACAGTGCCCCATGACCCAGTCACCTTCCAAACACATGAGGCTCAGGGGACACTTGATATCTAAACCAGAACATCCTACCCCTGGCCACTGAAAGGCTCATATCCACCTCATTATGCACAAAATATATATGTATTCCATCTCTAAAAATTGCCAAAGTCATTCATGTCAGTTCCAGAACTGCTGAAAGGTCTAAGTTCAAAGTCTCCTCTAAGACACAAGAGATACTCTTAGCTGTGAGCCTGTAGAAAAATCTAAAAGATAAATACAAAGTTAGAAGGTAAAATTTCCTATTCCAAAATAGAGAAAGAGGAGAATGAAAAGAATTGAGACCAAGGCAAGACAAAGAAGAAGAAGAAGAAGAAGAAGAAGAAGAAGAAGAAGAAGAAGAAGAAGAAGAAGAAGAAGAAGAAGAAGAAGAAGAAGAAGAAGAAGAAGAAGAAGAAGAAGAAGAAGCAAAAGAAAGAAAGAAAAAAAAAGAAAGAGAAAAAAGAAACAAGAGGACCAACATTAAATCCTGTCACTCCATCTCTAGCAACTTGTGGAAGGTGGGATTTCCCAAGGGCTTCAGCGCCCCTCTGGCATTGCCATTTGTAAGCCACATGGCCTCTTTCTTGGCCTTGCTCTGCAGGTGCCTTTCTTCAGCAGATGACCCACATTTCTGGCATCTCTAACTTCCGCTGTGTTTCTGCTGCATCTTCGTCTTCACTCTCGCAGCTTCACCAATCACCCTTCACAAAAAGCATCTGGCAGGGACAGCGGCCCTGCCACACGTTTTCACCTAGCTGCCTCAGCCTTCTGAAATTTGGGCAGAAACCTCCATGACTGTACTACTTCTGCATTTTTCTATGCCTGAAAAACCATGTAGGTGATCTGAGGCTCTGTCAGGTCCAGCAGTAGCCTCCCTGCCCTTGGACCATAGCTCAAGTTGCCTCTGAATACTAGGATGGGCGAACCCAGGGGGAAAAATCCTCCTTCTTTCTCTGTATCCATGTATTATCTGTTTCCACAGCATTTTGAGAAACTTGAAGAACTGGTCCTTCAAGAACTAGAGCCTTACTTTCCTGGGTTGTTGCTGCTGCTGCCCACAGGCTGGTCCCTGTTTTGGTCCTGCATCCCAGCCCACTCTTTCTTGACTGCTTCCTTTCATCCTCCCCATCCTAGGAAAGCATAAAAATTGGGTGCAGACTAAGTCAAGCTTCTGGCGGTCATCCTGTCTCTGTCCCCACTGTCACATGGCTCTCAGTGAGTTCTTCCTGGGTGGAGCCAGTCGCTTTCATCATTTTGTTCTAGGTGCACAATTTGTGTAAGCCACACAACTGTGAAGACCAGTCGGGTTGTCCACCCGCTGTATGCTTGAAACCACACATGGCTGGTTCTACAAGTTCCAGACCTTGTATGGTCAGCTGGTTCCAGGCAGAAGCAGTATGGTGAGAGGGATTTGGCAGGGGAAATCTGCTCACTTCATGGGGCACAGGAAGTGGAGAGTCCATGTGGCTTCTAGCTTGGAAACCAGTGTGTATGCTGCTAGAGAACAGTTGGCAAGATGAGGTGCCCCTCACTGCTCTCCTCCCCTTTCCCTCACTACTCATTATGATATCTATCATCACCACCATCATCACCACCATCATCACCACCATCATCGTCATCATCATCACCATCACCACCATCACCATCATCATCATCACCATCACCATCATCATCACCATCACCATCACCATCATCATCACCATCACCATCATCATCATCACCATCACCATCATCATCACCATCACCATCACCATCATCATCACCATCATCATCATCACCATCATCATCATCATCATCACCATCACCATCATCATCATCATCA
>PVJA010040646.1:0-18330 GCA_004027025.1 Myocastor coypus | reverse complement strand
GACCTCCCAGAGTGCTGGGATTATGGGCCTGTTCCACCACGCTTAGCTCTACGGCCCTTTTTAAAAAATTAGGTGCCGACAAGTTGTTTGGATGGGTGAGTGAGACCCAGTCGTTACCCTCAGAGGGCTCCCAGCCCTGCGCAGGAGAAACCAGACAGCTGTGGGAGTCAGACTGGTGCTTGGATGTAGGTGGGAAAGGCGATGTGTGGCTGAGATGCGTGGCTGCGTCTGAACAGGCGGAGGAAGGAGGGCTTCCTGGAAGAGGAGGCATTTGGGCTGTGCATGGAGTGGGATGGGGTAGAGCAGAGGTGGGGTGAGAGAGCTTGCTGTGGGGGAGAAGGTACAAGGTCCAGCTGGGAGCTGCTGGACTGCAGGGGCATGGGCCGGGCCGGACCGGGTGGACTGGGACCAAAGAGAAAGAACCGGAAGCTGGGGGCGGTGGTGGGGTGCAGGGTGGGCTTAAACTTGCCATCAAAACTGCACTTATCCTCGAGGACAGAGTTGCTGAATCTGTGCTGTGGTACCAGGCGGGCCCTTTTATGTTTTAGTAATTATCCTGTCACCCAGCAAAAATAATTTCATCTTGGGAGGCAGGAGGGTTCGGTGGTACTGCAAACTGCTGCTGCCTAAGAGCGAGCGGTCTAATTGGGATCCATAAATCCACTTTTTAACAAGCACAATTAGGAATACTTATTGCAGGCCAGCTTGCGGAGATCCGGCGGTGCGGGGAGCGGGCAGCTTTTATACGGCCGTATTTAATGGGACCCAAGCCTTGATTTTGATCCTGGTGTCTCAATTAGTCACGAGGGGAACGAGACGCAATGTAAAAGTGGGATTTTTACCTCGAAGTTTTATTCTGGGGAGGTTGTTAGGGGATATGATGGTGGGGGAGGGGCATCTCCCTAGATTGTTCTTTGGGAGGAAAATTGCAAAACCCACCAGTTTGGGAGGAGATAAAGGGGATCCCCGAAGATCAGCCTGAGCATATGGACAGGTTGGGGGGAGGACAGGCACTTGATTAAGGAAACTACTGCCACCACTGTGACGTGTGACTTGCGCGTGTGGAGCTCTGCCCCTGGGTAGGGAAAAGCTGAGATTCTTTTGATAGCATCTGACTGGGACCCTGGAGGTGTTAAGGACGGTGCAGGGAAGAAGGAGGACCGGTGATGGGAGGAGGGACCCTCGGGTGTGACTCGAATAGTCTAGAAAGCTTCAGAGTGAGCTGGGGAGATGGCACACGGGGGGGGGGGCTGAGCAGGGGGCAGAGCTGGGGCTCTGAGGCTGCCTGAGGTCTGCAGCCCCTTCTCAGGAGAGTAGGGGGAGGAAGGGAAGCTCCCGGTGCTGCCAGATGGGGATCGCAGTGACCTCTGGGATGCTTTGAGAGTCTCTCTAGCCTGGGCAAGGGGACACAGACAAGAGTGGCTGTCGGGAGCAGGGGCGCTGCAGGAGACGGGCTGAGGAGGCTGAGGATGGATGGTAACCTGACAGGGTGCTCCAGGATCACAGGACAAAGCCAGGCAGGTACAGCAGCCCTGCGGGGACATTAATAGGTCCTCCCATCCACCGGAATCACTCCTAAAGACTACAGAGAGGAAAGGACTTGCAGCTGCTAATAATGAACGCAATGAGGGCTGAGTGAAGGAGTGCAGGTCCGGGGCACCGTGCCTGAGCCGAGGAAGAGGACTTGATGTGGGGTTAGGCGCATTTGGGGTTCATCCTCTTGCCCCACTCCCTTATGGCTGTGTGTCCTTAGCTGTGCTGAGATGAGGGCTTTCGGTCCACAAAATGGATTGGGAGTAAATGGAAGAAAATAAAGATATATCTGTGACCCGACACATGGCTGACTGGTGGCGGTTTCTTCCTCCCCGTCACTTCCCCCACTGTGTGGCTGTCCCAGGGCTGACAGCAGAGGATGTACCCAGGGCCTTAGCTGGAGCTAAGGTGGCACCGGGAGATCTGGATTCTATGGGAGCCTGGGTCCTCAGGAGAGCCCTGCCTGGCCCTGAAGGAAGGCTCAAGGATAGTGACCTGGAGGTTTCATAATCTAAAGCAGCCTCAATTTATAGCAGGACCTCGAGACTCTATGTCGCCATGCGCAGCAGTGCACAGGAGAGCCCGGAAGGAAGCCACCTTCCGAATACGTCACCCTTAGCATTTGGGACACTTAGGGGTGCTTCCCAAGTTTTCTCATAAACTTTTTGCTCTCGTGCATAGTTGACCCTTCTTTGCTGCGGGTCCTCAGTCTGCGAGTTCAACCAACTGTGTATGGAGAAGGTGGGGGAAAACGGGTCAGAGCAGAAGGCTGGAAAGTTGGAGCCCAGTTTGGGCACCTAGCAAGGCCCTGTTGTAGGTCAGTGCTAGGCACCCGATAAAAATGAATGAATGAATGAATGAGGACGAGAACAGGCTCTATTCCCAGCCCACCCGCCGCCCCACTGGGCATAGGTTCTATCCACATGGCGTGCTGTTTTGTGCAAGGGACTTGAGCTCCTGCAGCTTCCGATCTCAGCTCTCCTGGAATTAATTCCTCGTGGCCACTGAGGGGCCTTTGTGATTTTAGACTCATCAGCAGAGAAAAATAGCCCAGCGTTCCTGGGTATCATCGCCTGGCTTTCGCCAGTTTCCCACAGGATGGTAGCTTGGTGATCCCAACCAAGATGTGGGCCTCATTCTGTTAGCTAAACTGCAGCTCTGATATGTACTCCTTGGGGGTGTGCGTCTCCATGAATTCTATCATCTGTGTTGTTATGGTTTGTATCTAGTTGTCCCCTCAAAGCCTCCTGTAACTATGGGACTGTCAAGTGGGCAGCTCGAGGGGCGGGGCCAAAGGATGGGGCAGGGCTTGAGGGGCGGAGCCAAGAGAGGGGTGAACCGTTTAATTGACAGCACGCTCTGTCAATTGTTTAATTGACCTCCCCCCCACCCCGCGGTGGTCTCTTAGAGGTATGGAGCGAATCATCCTGGACATGGCGACATAGAGTCTCGAGGTCCTGCTATATAAATTGAGGCTGCTTTAGATTATGAAACCTCCAGTAACTGTGAGCTAAATAAACCTTTCCTTCCTAAGCTTGCGTGTGGCCAATTTGTCCCAGCAATGACAGAAGAGTAATGAAGGCATGTATGTTGGCATCACACAACCACAGCCCTAAAAGCCGGTTCACCGTCACCCCTCAGCCCCTCTTTCTTGGCAGCTTTGGATCCTGCTTCGCTGTCACTTTTTTTTTTTTTTTGTCTTTTTGAGACAGGGTCTCGCTATGCAGTTCAGGCTGGTCTTGAGCTCACTTTTGTAGCCCAGGCTGGTCTCGAACTTGCACTGATCCTCCTGCCTCAGCCTCCCGAGTGCTGGGATGACAGGTGTGCACCACCACACCCAGCTCGGTGTCACTTTTTCCTTTTCAGAATTTCACCTACAAGGGGTCACACAGAGGCACCTTTGGAGGTCAGCTGTGCTCTCCAGAGTGCCATCCTGGTCATCGGTTGTGTGGGTCCGGCTGCTCCTTTTCATTACTGAGTGATATTCCAGTGTGTATTGGTTTCCGTGAGCTGCTATCACAGAGTGCCACAAGCGGGGTGTATTCAAACAAGCCTAAATTTGTTTTCTTGCAGTTCTGGAGGCCAGAAGTTGCAAATCAAGGTATCAGCAGGGCTGGAAACTTTTCTTCCTCTCCCTGGTGCTGGCCAGCAGCCTGTGGTGTTCCTTGGGGCGTTGGGTCAGCATCCCAGTTCCTGCCGCTGCTGTCACGTGGTCTTCACCTGGCCTCTCACGTGGACACCTGCCAGCCACTCATCGGGTGTAGGGTCCACCCTAACCCAGTTCACTTTTTACATCTGTGAAGACCCTGTGTCCAGGGACAGACACATCCTGGGGTCCTAGGTGAACATGGTTTTGGGGACCATGATTCAGCTGAATACAGAGATGGCGTAGATGTCGCAGCTGTGTCTGGCCACCCATCCCGGCAAGATGGCAGTGGCGTCCAGCTGGGGGCTGTTTTGGGTAAAGCTGCTGTGTACCTCCCTGGGCAGGTCTTACAGCAAACATGGATTTTTCTTTGGGATAAGTGTCCAAGAGCACCCGCTATGGGTCATACTGCCATACACTACTACCACAGGTTCAGATTTTGAAGAAATTGCCAGTGTCTCATGTGGAGTGGCCATACTGTTTTACATTCCTGTCAGCACTGTCTGAGGGTTCCCATTTCTCCTTGTGCCCACTACCAGCCTTTGGATTTGTCCTGTCTGTCTGTCTGTCTGTCTGTCTATCTATCTATCTATCTATCTATTTTTTGTCCTACCAGGGATGGAACTCAGGACACTACACTTGCCAGGCCAGTGTTTGTTCTACTGAGCTATCTCCCTGGCCAGATACTTGTATTTTAAGCCACTTTAGCATCACTGTTTTTTCTTTTGTGGTTTGGGACAGACAGTAGGCCCCGCCCCTGCATGCCTGGCAAGCACTGCCCAGCTCTGCCTGCCAGCCTTTGTGCGGTGAGATTCCACCCGAGACCTCACTGATGCCGGCCTTTCCCTCTCTCCAGGGGCTCATGGTCCTGGGCGGGTTTCATAACTGTCTTTCCGTCTGCACATCATCTCTGGTGAAATGTCAGTTCGAGTATTTTGCCCATTTTAAAATTGAGTTGTTGCTGGCTTCCTGTTGAGTTCAGAGAGCTCTTTGGCCAGATACAAGGCCTTCGCTGGGTGTGGGATTTGCACGTTTCGCCTCCCACTCTGCTGTGAGGCTTTTTTATTCTCTTAACAGAGTCTTTTGCAGAGTGCTTAATTTTCACAAAGCCTAATTTGTTGATTCTCTCATTGGTTGTACTTTGTTATCATAGCTAAGAACTCTTTGGCCTAAGAGATTTCCTCCTAAAACTCAAGTTCATTCATTGTGAATTTCAAATATATTTGAAATTTCAAATATCTGTACCTGTTTGCATCTGTCTCTGTTTCTTCTTCTGTCTCTATGTGTAGAGAAACCTTAGGTCAAGGTTAACTTTTTTTTGCCTGGGGATATTCGTTTGTTCTGTTAACATGTGCTAAAAAGAAACATCTACTTTTTTTCTCTGATCACTGGTGTGTGTGTGTGCGTGCGTGTGCGTGCGCGTGCTTGTGCGTGTGCGTGTGCGTGTGTGTGTGTGTGTGTGTGTGTGTATTCAGACTTGAACCCCAGGTCTAATACATGCTGCATAAATCTTTTACAACTGAACTATAGCCCTTCAATACTTTAAGACATTAAAAAACATTTTAATGTATCATTTATTTAATTAGGTTCTTAGAAATTTAGAACACTAATTTATGAGGACAAATTCTATTTGTCAGAGCAAAAATAGATTGCAGGTAGCCCTGGAGGAGAGGAACAGCTTTGATTTTTGCTAAAATCTGTGAGTCCACCGCTTTTTGATCCACCTTGCACTGCTCTGAGATCTGGCCTGTCTCTTTCTCGTTTTTTGAAGATCTCACCCTCCTGATGTCTGGGTTTCCATAGCTGCTGCTTCTTGAATTAAGCATCAGTGAGGTGCTTGGGGATTTTCACTTTGCTGATATCAATTTTTGTGGAGGTGGCCATGACAAATTTCTGATGTATTCTTCAAGAGGAACATGATTAAGGCTAAGAGGCCCCGTCCCAAGTAGCAAGCGAGTGACCAGCTGCTTCAGGAAGACCACTCTCCTGCCTCAGTGATGCCCAGTAAGGATGATCAAGATGGTACCAGAGTGATGCTAGCTCGAAGTTTCCTCACTTGCTGACTGAAGGGTTTCCTGCCCGGGCTCAAGAGCTTTCAGGGCACATCTTTAGCAGGGTAGGATCTCGGCATTTTTTGAAGCTTAACCATCTGGGTACCTCCATTCTTTTATCTTTATTTATTTTTGTGGTATCGGGGATTAAACTCACGAACTTGCATGTGCCAGGCAAGTGCTTATTCTACTAAGCCATCTCCCTGGTCCTCTGGTACCTCCATTCTTATTCCTACCAACTTGCTTTGTGATGGTAGCAAGAACTTTTTTCTTCTTTTTCCTCTCACCTTTGGTTTAGCGGCTGTGTACTTTCTCTTGTACAAAGCCTTTCTGGAATACATAGCAGATCGGGAGCGTCTACCAAGTCCTCTGACCAGGGCAGGATTTCGACTGCAGTGGGTCTGCCCCTTTGTGGACTTTTTTTTTTTTTTTTTTTTTGCCTTCTTCACCTTACCCTTTTTACCAGTGCCACTGGCGGCAGCCTTCTTGGTGTTAGGTTTCTGGCTTTTCAGTTTTTTCGCCCACCATCTTGCAAGATGGGAAAGAACTTTTTTTTTGAGACAACATCTGAGTCACCAAGTTGCCCAGGTTGGGCTTGAACTTGAGATCCTCCTGCCTCAGCATCCCAGAGTGCTGGAATTGTAAGCACATACCACCATTACTTCTTCTGGAGTTTCTATGGGGATAAACAAACACTTCAGACTGATTTTGCCAAAGAGGAAACTGGCCCTCAATGAAGACAACATCTGCAAGTTGTCAGCAGATGGCAGCTGGACATCCCCATTTTGAAGATGAGAAAACTGAGGCCACTTCTAGACAAAGTGGGTCTAACTTCCCCTGAGACTCTTTCTTTCTTTCTTTCTTTCTTTCTTCCTTCCTTCCTTCCTTCCTTCCTTCTTCTTTTTTGGAGGCTGACCTTTCATAAAGGTCTTATAGCAACTAAGAATACTTTTTAAAAACTTTATTTATGTTATGACTGGCTCAGCCTGCCCTGTGGATGGGGCTGGCACAGCATGTGGTGCCGGGGATCAAACCGTGGTCCCTGAGGTTGCCTAAGTTTGCCTAACCAGGAGCTTTAGACCACTGAGCTATCTCACCTGCCCAAAGGTCTTACAGCAAACATACATTTTTCTTTGGGAAACACACTGTAGGCGGGCCGTGGGAGCCCATGTACCCTGGTTCCTCAGGGCTTCCAAGCATGGCACTGAGGAGTTGTCTATAGATGGGGCAGCCAGGGTGACTCCCTGGGAGCCCCACCCTGCATTGGAGTGTGAGAGCCAGCCATGCCTGCACCATCTTGGTGGCCGCAGGAGCAGCAGGCTTTTAACTTAATTGAACCAAATGCCTTAAAGTGACAGCTCATCAGCCAGCTTTCATTATGTTCCTTTCTATCTGTGTCACCACACCTCCATGAATGGCAAGTGCTTTTTCTCCATTTTCAAGTTTTGGGGATGCGTAGATGTGTGACTGTCGCCCCTTACAGCCCAGCGGAGAACAAGGAAGGGATCTTTTTTCATCACGTCAGGCCCCCTCTGAGAAGGATTCACGTGGGCTGTGGGCTGCGGCAGGAGAGGCCTCAACATTTCCTCGGGTGGTTGTGGTAAAAGGGAGCCAAGTTTCCCACAGAATAACACGGAGCGCTGGGTATGTGGGCACCAGCCCGTGTGTGTGGCCTTTCTCACTCATCTGGGGTCCAAGCCTCCGTCTCATGTTTCTGGAAGGTTCCTGGGACCCGTGATTTCTGGAGGCCTGAGTCCTTGAGGGCATCTCTGCCAGGCCTGGCTGTGTGGACAGGGGAAGGCGCTTCTCCTCTCTGGGTGTCCTTGAGTCTGACACAAGGGACCAGATAGGGGCAGGCGTCCTGTGTTACCTCAGATCCTGTGGCCCCTGCACACCGGGCTCATCTCCCTCACATCTTTGGGCCTCTGCTGTGTGTCAGTCTGCTGATCAGAAACCCCTGCACAGGGGGCCGGAACTTGTGAGGAGTCCACGCTTGCCCGCTGGCTTCCTGGGCCCGGAAAGGATTGAGACTGGAGGACAAAATCAGCCTTTGTTCACCTCATCCACCTCAGTACCTGTACCTAGGAGGACCAGGGAGTCAGTGGCCAGTTGTAGGCTGCTGCTGGACTGCAGGAGCTGATCGAAAGTCATCCATCCCCTCAGGCCCCTGAGGAGCCTGGTCTCTACACAGGTCTCCCTATCCCGGCATCCTTATATCACCCTGCCCAAGCTAGGTCCTCTCCCTGAGCAAGTCACTTCCCCTCTCTGGGCCTCAGCTTCTAGTCTGTGAGACCAGAGAGTTGGGTCAACCTGCTGCAGACACCTGGCTGCTCCTGTCTGCCTGGCCTGTGGATAAGGCTGGGGTCCCTGAGGTGCTGCTGATGTCACACTGGGAGACAGGGCGCGCCTGTTGTGTCCACACCTATAGGGGGCAAAGGCAGCGAAATGAGCCAGGAGGGAGGCCTCTGCCTTTGGGCCTGTGAGCTTCTTGGTAGCAGGATGCTTTGAAGAATTGGCTGTCCTCTAGGCAAGGGCCCAGGCCCACCCGGGGAGGGTGGAGGTGGCTGCCCAGTTCAAGGGTGACCACCTGAGGGCTAGCGCTGTCTGAGGGTTGCTTCAGAGTCCTCGTGTGACTCTCTTATCTGCTTCTCGGGGTGATAGTGTGGCCTCTAGAACCAGAACTGATCCCTGGGATGTGTTCTGGTGATGTCCACAGCTCCCTGGCTGGGGTGTGATTCCACAGGGGGTCTGAAATCCTCCTCACAGGGCCCCCCAGGCCTGCAGTGGCCAGGAGTCCTCACCTTTGCCCTTGGCATGTGTGGGAATTCCAATCTACAGACCAAGCCGTGGAAAGACTTTGTGATAGAAGCCATCCATCTCTGCAGTTCAGATTTATTTTATTTTGTTTCTTCAGCCTGAGCGCCTGCTCTGTGGTGAGCTCATCTGTCTAATCAGCTCACAGGCGGCTGAAGGAGAGCCGGTGTCCCCTTGATCCGTGGGGTTTATGTGCATAATTCCCTTTAATTCATCCCAGGCAGGGCTGGGAGAGCCTTGGTGGAGAATGACTTTCAAAGTCTCTCTCTGGAGTTCAAAGATGCCTCTCTCCAGCCAGACCAGGAAATTAGGGGAGCAGTTTGTCAGGAGGGCTGGGAGGTGCGGCTGCTCCCAGGTCCTGCGGGGGGGAGGCAGTGGCCTGTCCTCCCCTGCCACCGTCCGCCTTGGAGGTGTGGCTGTGGCCTGGTGTTCTGAGCAGCTCCTTCCCATGGGGGCTGCCCCGTGGCCACCCGAGCCCTGTCCTCTGCCGCCCCGATTCAGCCTCATCTTGAACCTGAGCTGATGGGTCCTTTGTGGAGGGCCCTGGGGGTCCGCTCCGCCCTGACCGTGCCACCACACTTGATTTGCCTGTCCGATAGGGGCAGTTTCTGCATCACGACTGTCTGTCACTTTCCGATGTGATCTATGCGGCTCAGCTTGAATCGAATCGAATCCCCTGTAGGATCGTGACAGTTTATTTGGTAAGAAAATGAAGTGAGATGTGTCGGTGAAGGTGGCGGGTGCCGAGGCCCCACTGCGGGCTCTTCCTGCCTCCACCCTGCTCGCTGCTCCCAGCCCTCTGCCCTCTGAGCCTGGGGCCTTCACAGTGACCTGTGTCTCTAGCCCTTTTTATTTATTTATTTATTTTTTTTGAGACAGAGTCTTGGTAAGTCACTAAATTGCCCAGGCTCTAATTTGCCATCCTCCCGCCTCAACCTCTCCAAGCATTTGGATCCTCCCCCAGCATCTGGGGAGCTTCTTGGTCTCCATACAAAGGGCTGCAGAGCGTGTATAGGAGTGTGCAGGGGTGCGTGATAGCTCCCGCCTGGAGGCTAGCGGCACAGAGGATGTCAGCACTTTTTCTTCCACACGCAACACGCAGTCATAAGGGGGCAGAGCAAGGGGGCTAAGCCTGAGCATCTGGGCAGCTGGGGGCCCCCTGGCCTACTTTGCCCACATGTGGCCGCAGCTGTTTGTGGCCCTCACAGGCCTGCCCTGTTCTTCAGCGTGTCACTTCTGGCTGCAGTGGTGGTGGCAGAGGTCTCAGCCCCTGCGCCTGAGGAGCATTGTAGGAGAGGTCAGGCTGTGTTGCGGGGGGGCGGGGGGGCGGGGGGGCGGGGCGGGGCGGGGCGGGGCGGGGCAGCCCTTGTCCTCGTCGGGTGCAGCTCCTCCGCCTCCTCTGCTCCCTGGCCTTGGCCAGCTGCTTCTGCAGCTTCCGGAGGAGAGCTGTGGGGCCCTGAAAACCCCATGGGGTGGGGCCATTTTTTGGAGGAGCAGCTCCCAGAGGTCCCCAAGGTGATGCTTTTGGGAGGCAGGGCCTGGTGGGAAGTCCTGAGGTCATTTTGGGGTGCAGCCTTGGAGGGGATGATGGGGCCTGGCCTGTCTTCTGTCTCTGATACATGCAGTTTCTGCTGCAAGACCTTTCTTTCTTTCTTTCTTTCTTTCTCTGGAGCCAAGGTTTGAACTCAGGTCCTTGTGTTTGCCAGGCAAACGCTTATTCTACTGAGCCCCCGCCTTCATCATCATTTCTGATGAGATCTACGCAGCCCTGCCTGAATAGAGTCAGCCTCTGCCTTACTATCTGCTCAGAAAACAGCTCATGGAGTAAAGATGTTACCGCAGACTCTTCCTGCTAGGATGTACTGCCCTGACCAGAGGCCTGGAGTGACAGCTCAGGGACTGGCACCTGCAGAACTGTGAGCTGGGCAAAGCTTTCTCTTTGTAATTTTTTTTTTTTTTTGTACTTTGACAGAGGGTCCATAGAGTGTTCAGGGTCTCACCACTAGATCGGACTTGTAGTGATCAGCCTGCTTACAGCTGTGCAAGAGCTGGGATTACAGGCTTGCGCCACCATGCCCAGTCTCAATTGCTGTCTCAGTGCACTCCTGGGGTGGGGCCGGCACGGCAGGCCCCGGGATCAAACTCCCGATTCTTTGCAAGTTGGTTGCCTCTGGTGTTTCATGGTGGTACCAGGGAGCTGATACCGGCAGTGTTTCCCTGGGTGTCGGCGTGGCCTGTCCGTGCCTCGCTCTTGGCAGAGTGAGGGTGGGACTTCCTGAGCTGAATTCTCTGCAACGGCGCTGTCCAATATTGTAGCTACTGGCCACATGTGGTTATGTAAATTATACAATTAATTAAAAAGAAATAAAATGAAAGGTTCAGTTCTTGGATGGGAAAGGACAGACCGTGCAAACATTAATCAGCAGAAAGCAGGGCTGGCTGTACTGCTCTCAGATGGAAGTGGACGTCAGAGCAAAGAAAATTGCCAGGGACAGCGGAGGACGATTTATGATGGCAAGAGGGTCAGGCCAGCGAGAAGCCATAGCGAGTTTAGGGACCTGTGCACCAGACCCCGGAGCCGCAGGTTACACGCAGCCAAAATTCAGTCGTCTGTTGACACAGCTGCACCTGGGCAGTGGCTCCTGTACTGCGCACGGCACCTAGAGGAGCTTTTCCTCCATGGCAGAAAAGTCTTGGGGGCTTCACTGCTCCAGAAGGTGAGCCCCACCAGCGCAGAAACCTGACCGTCCTAGTTCCTGCTGGAGCCTCGCCGTCTAGAAGCGCCCCCTGCATATAGCAGATTTGGAGATGTGAGGTATTCCTAGCGCACGTCTGGCCACTGTCCTGCTGTGTGAGCTTGGACGTGGTCTTTCTCTTTTCTGGGTCCCTCTGTCTGTCACTGGCCCAGTCGCTGGGAACCCTGTCAGCTTTAATGAGCTGTGCTCTTGAGTATCAGGTTGGCTGATTTCATTTATTGTGCTGACAGGAAGCGGCCTGAGGCGCGGGTAGGATGAGGCAGCGCACTTAACTTTGTAGGTCTCTGTGAGTGGCAGGTGGCATCCCCAGGGGGCGGGGCTCGGGGCCTGCTCTTTCTGTTCTTCCGCTGGTCCCAGCACCAGCCTGCCTCCAGCAGCCTTTAGCCTGAGAAGCTCAGCAAGGGGCATGAGAGGCCTTCCTTTTAGGCTCTCTGAATCCCTTTGTTTTCTTAGAACAGAAAAATAAGTTTCTTCTTTTGGTCATTTGAGACTTGGCCTTGCTATGTAGCCTGGGCTGGTCTCAACTCAGCGATCCTCCTGCCTCAGCCTCCGCATGCTAGGACTGCAGATGTGCGCCACCATGCCCAGCTCTGGATTCTTCCCGTATCCTGCTTGCAGAGCCTCAGCTTGAGTCTGTGAGGGCTGAGGGGAGTCCCTGGCAGCCGGATTCTGCCGGCTTCTGCCCCAGTGCTCTGCCAGCAAGTGACAAGGGGCCAGAGGACAAGCCCTGCGGGCTGTAGGGGTGGAGGATGTGGCTCTCTGTGAGATGGGAACGGGGAGAAACAGCACTGACCTCCCTTCAGTCTGGGTTCCTGGAGGAGCCGGGGCTTCCTGGCCTGGCCCTGGGTGCTGAGGGCTGAGTTTGGGGCTGCGGGGAGGAGATGCTTCCTCTCCTTCTGTCCTTTCCCCTTTGTAACCAGCGCCCTTGGGACACACTCGGCCTCTGTGGCTGTGCGGGACCACAGTGTCCTTGGCCCTGCTGCACCTCTGGTTATCTCTTGCCCACCCTGGTCCCTCCTTTGCCCATCTCAGGTCTCTTGCCTGCCTCAAAGGCTTTCGTGTGGAATCCTGGGACCTCCGAGGGTCTCCCAGAAGACCCTTGTTTCCCGAGCCTGCGAGCATGTTACTGATGGAGTTCCGAGCCACAGGCGGAGGGTGTGTCTCTGACTTCCTTGGCAGGGGGAGCCCTAGAGAGAGAGGGACATGGGGTGTCCTTGTGGTGTTTTGGATACCCCCAGAGGCCTCTGGGCTTCTTCCCCCTAGATCATGTGGGTCACAAGGGTGCCCTACCTGGGGTTGTTGTCAAAATGTTCAACAATATGTTAGGTGCTGACCAAGCAGAACATGGTACCAAGTAGCCAGAGCGGGCACGGCAGTGACAGCCACAGGGCCGGGTTCCCGCCACATTGTCCACTTTGCCTTCCTTCTGTAGACTGGACCCTCTCGGGCCTGGGCAGCTTGCTGCTGGGCTGGCCCAACTATGAAGGTTGTGAGAAGGCATGGCCCAGGACACAGGCAGGAGTGGCAGCCGGAAGCTTCCTTGGCATCCCCCGGTCTCCCTGGGCTCCAGAGCCCCAGGATCCTATTACACAGAGTGAAAACCCAGACTGGTAGGACCTCAGAGGGTGACAACCAGGGTGGCCTGTCCCCTCTGCACTTAGCTCACATTGCTGCTGCCCCAGAGTGGCTCTGGGCCCCTAGGTAGCAGTATCTCACCCGCACGTTTTCTCTGGTGAGCTTCATGGTGGGTCCTGGGGGTGCGGAGGGCAGGGAAAGGAGGGGGGCCAGGAAGGAGGGGCAGGCAGTGCTGGGAGGTGGGGCCACAGCTCCCTCCACAGGGCTTGCTGGGAGCCAGAGTGGCCCTTGGATTGCTACACCCCGGGCGGGGGGCGGGAGGGAGTCTGCCCCCTTCCTGGGGCCCCTTTACCCAGGAAGTCAGGCGCTGTGGCTGAGACAGAGCCCACACAGCGCTCCTCCTGGGGGTGCATTGCTGGCTGTGGGCGGCTCCTGGGCTGCCTGAGGTGCAGCTCACACAGGCTCATTCCCTTCCTGGGGGGCCCAGGGGCAGAAATGGAAGAATTTCCTCTCTGTGTGTGTGTGTGTGTGTGTGTGTGTATTAGTGGTGGCGACAGGAGGCTCCTGAGGTGGGGGTGGGGAGATGCCTGAGTGGGGGTTGAGACCCACGCCTGCCCGCCTGCCCACCTGCCCGCCTGCCTGCCCGCCTGCCTGTTGGCTTTGCTTTCCTCTCTTCTCCCTTCTCCCTCCCCGCTTGTCCTCCTTCTGCACTGGGGATGTTGAATCCAGGGCCTCTGCCCTGAGCAGTATCCCTGCTCTTATTTGAGACAGGTTCTCACCAAGTTGCTCCGACTGGGCTCAGATTTGGGAGCATCAGCCTGCTGTCATCTTGCCTCAGCTTCCCCAAGTGGCAGGACCACGGGCTGGGCCACTGTGTCGGCTGCCTTTTTTTTTTTCCTTCATTGCTGGGGTTGAACCTGGAGCTCTTTTTGTTTTTTCTTCCCCTAGAACTTGAGTAGTAACATTAAAAAAAAAAAAAAAAATCCTCTTTGCCACTGGCTTAGTGATTTAGTGAGACTCTCTCAAAGGGAATTTTTTTTTTTTTTTTTTTGCCAATATCAATGTCTCTCCTTGTTTTTTAATTCTTTTTTAATTTAGGCCACTTACATTTAATGTAATTCCTAAGCTGGCCATTTTCTTCTTTTTATTGTTCGTTTCAGTTTTTCTTTTCTCGCCTATTTATTATTAAACATGTCTTGAATTTTGTTTTGCTTTATCTGTAGTGCTTTTGAGTGTGTCTTTGTATAGCCCATTATCACACTTTTCTGCTGTTATTTTATGTTTCCTTTTTTGCTTTTTGGTGGGACTGAGGTTCAAACTCACAGCCTTGCACTTGCCAGGCAGGCGCTTGTGCCACGGGGCCATCTCCCCGACCCCACATTTGATGTTTCATTGAAGTATAGAAATATTTCCTCCCTTAATTTTTTTTTTTACATTTTTTTTGTTTTTTTTCTTGTTTCAGATCCTTTGTTTGTTTATTCACTCATTTTTATGGCCGGCTCAGCCTGCCCCGAGAGCAGGGCTGGCGCAGCATGTGGTGCCGGGGATCAAACCACGGTCCCTGAAGCCGCCCAAGCTTTCCCAAGCAGGTACTTTAGACCACTGAGCCATCCCGCCGGGCCCCATCCTCCCTTAATTTGTACTTCACTTCCCCACTTGTGATCGAGCATCTTAGATATTTCCCTTACATGCATTTAGCGCAGCTTAATTTCACTATGTACAAAATTTTGTTGCTTTATGGCTCTGTCTCCCCTATTTTTTTCTCTGTCAGATAAATTTCATTTTATGGGCCATGCACTCATTGTTGATTTATGTAGTTGCCTTTTAAAACAGAAGGTACAGCAAAAACAGATTTATGTAGTCTCTTATATTTACCCAGGTAGAATTCAGTGACTCTCTCTCTCTCTCTCTCTGAACCGAGCATTGAACTCAGGCCCTTGTGCTTGCCAGACAAATGCTTATTCTACTGAGCTATCTCCCAGGCACTCTTTATTTCTTTTTGTAGATTCAAGACTCAAGATACTGCCTAGTGTCCTCTCATCTTAACTTGGAGAAACTCCCATAGTGTTTTTTTATTATAGGGGGAGATTTATCAGTGATAGCTTTCAGGTTTTGTCTATATTGGATTTCTTAGTTCCTTTATTTTTGAAGGATAGTTTCGCTGGATATAGAATTCATGCTCAACAATTTGTGTTTTCTTTCAGTACTTTGACTATATCATCCCACACCTACTGGGCTGTGCTATAAATTTTCTCTCAGCTGCATGTGGTGGCTCAGACCTGTAATCCTAGCACTCAGGAGGCTGAGGCAGGAGGACTGCTATGACTTTGAGGCCAGTCTGGACTCCATAGTGAGTTCAAGGCCAGCCTGAACTACGTAGTGAGATCCTGTTTCCAACAAAAAAAAATAAATGCTCTCTCTCTCTTTCTCTCTCACTCTTTTCCCTCCCCCTGTGTTCACCCTCTCTCACCTCTCTCTCCCTCCCTCCCATCCCTTGTCCTCCTTTCTCACTCCTGGGGATTGAACTTTGCACTGAACTGCATCCGTAGCCCTTTTTATTTTTTGAGACGGAGTCTTGCTAAGTCGCTGAGTTGCCCAGACTGGACTCGAACTTGCCATCTTCGTGCTTCACCCTCCCAGAGTGCTGGGACCCGGGTGTGCTCAGGTTTCTTGTGTCTCTCCAGACTTTCTTGGCTTCTGTCACTCAGCGGTTTGATCATGAAGTGTCCTGGTGTGAATTTGTCTGAGGTTCTCAGACTTGGAGGCTGTTGGATGTGCAGATCAAAGTTTGTCATTAACTTGGGGAGCTTTTGGCTATCATTTCTCCATTTTCGCTCTACATTTCTCTACTTCCTGTGTCTCATGTGCATGTTGGTGAGCTTTGCGGAGTATCGCTGGCTCTGTCATTCTTTATTCTTTCTCTTGCTGTTCTACTCCGAGTAGAGAATGTCAAGTGGCCTTCCTGTCCTCGGGCCCACTGGCTCTTCTCCTGGCCCCTCAGCCCTGCTGGTGAATGTTCTACTCCCTTTGTGTGCCACGAATTAACCCAGGGCCTCCTGCGTGTTGAGCTGCTGTCTACCGCTGAGCCGGACCCGTCCCTGCTTCTAAGCTAGAAGAACGCTTTTCAACTCCCCAATTTCTGTGTAATTCTTTCTTAAAAAATGGGTTCTGGGAACTTTCAAGATGTATCTGTTTTTAGAACTGGGCGTGGTGGCGCACGCCTGTAATCCTAGCACATGGGAGGCTGAGGCAGGAGGGTCGGTGTGAGTTTAGCCTGGGCTAAAAAAGTGAGCTCAAGGCCAGCTTGAGACCCTGTCTCAAAAAAAAAAAAAAAAAAAAAGATGGATCCATTTTTAGTTTTTAGGAGCTTACCTAGGTCTTAGGATGGATGTTTTGGATTTAAATCTTGTTGGTCGTTCCCTCTTGAATATGTAGATGCATCTTCCTTGCTAAATTGGAAGTTTTCATCCATTATGTCTTTGAATTCTTTTTCAACTCTGCTTTCTTCCTCTTCTTGTCTTTCCTCTTTCACTTCACTTTCTGGGACACAGGCTTGAGCCTGTCACGATAGCCCCGGCCCCTGGCACTCGGTGAGGCCTGTGTTCTGTAAATTATCTCTCTCAATTCCGTTCTGTTTTGAGACAAAGCCTGTCACTCTGCCGTGCAGGCTGGCCTTGACCTCACTATGGAGCTTAGACTGGCCTCAAGCTCTGGGCGATCTTCCTGCCTCAGCTTCCCGGCTGCTGAGATCACAGGCGTGCAGCCCCACACCTGGTGAGGGTGGTTTTATTACCCCCACTTTATGAATAACAAGTGCTACAAACTCCAAGAAAATAAGCAGGTCGGAGGGGCAGCATGGCCTTGAACCGGGGCTTTCTGGTTTTGGCACACAGCCCTCTGTGTCAAGGAGTCACTGTGCAGCTCAGGCCTGGGCTGGCCCCTGGCACCCAAAGCCCAGAAACGCTCTGTGCCTTCCCCCTCCTAAGACAAACTTTGATTTTAGTTCAAGTTTTTAATTATGAAACCTTCAAAGACACAGCAAGGTGGAAAAAACAGCAGGCCGAGCCCCCTCGGCCCCTTCCTGTTTCCAGCCCATCTCTCGCATTGTCCCCCTTGCTTCGTCTATTATCTTTTTTTAAAAATAGAACCATTTTAAAGTAAATTGTGCGAGCAGACATCTGCAAAACATAAACACATTTTCCTACACAATCACTAGAATGTTATCACGACTAACAGAATTAATAATTGCTTAATGTCTCCTAATACTTAGTTTATATTAAAATTTTCTATATTGTCCCCACATGTCTCTTTAGTTGTTTTTCTCCCCCTCTAAGCTAAGCTTCAATTAAGACCGTGCTTTGTTGCACTGGTTGTTTGGTCTCTCTGCATTATTTAACCCAGCCTGATTGTTGTGGACCTTCGGAGACTCTTGCGGTATGTGGAGGACAGAGGTACCTGGGGTCAGAGCTGGCACTGCCTCACCCAGTGTCCCCCTGGGTCCTCAGGTCAGAGTTCTCCTCGGGGTCCTCTCCTTTTTGTAAGCTGACAGGTTGAGGTGAAAGAGGCCTGAGAGGTCACCCTTGTGTTTTCATAGGACGGCCTAGACCTAGCACCCCAGCTCCTACCCTGGGACCCCAGAGCACGATTGTGTTTCTAAATGGAAGAAGGTGTGTTGCTTCCAGAGAAACCAGACAGGCAGTGGTGGTGGTGGTGGTGAGGCTGGCTGGCTTTGGGGTAGCCCAGAGCTGAGGTCTGTGAGGAAAGTTCCAGAAGCCCTCGACAGGCTGCATGTATGGGGAGGCTGAGCATCGGCTGGACCACCCCCAGCCTGGCTTCTCTCCAGCCAGAGCCCTGTGGCTGCCAGTGGCCTCATCATTCCCACAGGCCCTGGAGGGGGAAGGCTGGCAAGGCAGGGCGAGGGGGGCATCTTTCCTGCCCCTCTTCACACATGCTCTTCGTGTTGGCAGCCTTCATGCCAGCTGTGCTGGGCTCCCTTCCCTGGCAGGGCATCCATCTCAGGAAAGAGGACAGTACAGTCCTGTGTGCCACTCTGTCCTGAAGGAAGTTCAGTCACAGGCACCAAGGAAGGTTCTGGAAAGGGAGGGACTTCCTCAAAATTCTGTATAGGGTGGGCAGTGGGGTCTGCTGCAGCGTTGTTGCTCAGAGACACGGAGGGAAGGGAGGGCTGGGTGGTGACATTGGGGAGTCCCCACAGGGTGGCAGGGCTGGTGCAGAGTGGTTGCCTCGAGGAGAGTGGGCCTGGCATTGTGGGCAGGGCATGGCACCTGCGTGGGACTATGTCCACTGCTGCAGAGTAAGTTCTATGTGAAGGTGTGGGGCCCAGAGGCACAGGCCTGAGGGCTCTGGTGGCTGCTGGTGGTGTGGCAGACGTGCACGTGTGCCGTGTGTGCGCTGAGCAGGCACACATGTGTACAGGCAGGACGGCTGAGCACAC